>JACEVL010003662.1:0-12295 GCA_020284085.1 Aporrectodea caliginosa
TGTTCAATATTTCCAGCAATTGTTTTTGTTGAGATAATGTCAAATGACTAATCTGTTCAGGATCAAGATTCAGTGAGTTCTTTTCATCTTGCAAGTCATTCTTTGGCAGCAGTTCAACCACTGAACCAAAGTCTTCATCTTCTTCAACGATTAGTCCACAACTCATTGCTCTTGTAATGTACTTTCTGATTTTATTTGCGTGAATTATCTTTCGACAATCATCACCCATATCAATCAAATAAGAGTACTTTGATCTTCGTTGTATAACAGTACATGGACCATGCCATCGTGAAATCAGTTTATTTGTTGACGTCGGATATAACACAATGACTTTTTCACCCGGTTCAAATTCTTTATGTTTCGCTCTTTTGTTGTATTGATTCGTATACTGTAATTGCTTCTCTCGTGAATATGATTCTGCAAACAGTAATGCTTTTTCCATATTTGCTTTCATGTCTTTCAAGTACTTTTCTGGTTGGATTCCAATATGAGGTGGTAAATTAATTTCTCTTGTCCAACTTTCTTTTAGAATTGCCAATGGTCCACGCGGAATCTTTCCATACACCAACTAGTCCAACATATAAGGAGCAATTCCAGTAGTTGCATTCGGTACTTCACGTAATGCCCACACGGTAAACGGAATTACTGTATGCCATTGCCTTGGATTGTCAACAATTACATGATGGATCATTTTCTTGAATGTTTGATTCCATCTTTCTACTAATCCAGCTGCCTCTGGATGACCTGGCGTGTCAAATCTTGGACTACACCCCATTAAATTCAGAAATTCTCTTGTCAGACTCGCAGTAAAATTTGTTCCAGTGACGGAAGAGATACATACACTAGATAGCACTTTAGTAAATAAACTTAGGTCTTCTTAAAAACTGATTAAATTCTAAAGTTAAAGAAACGCTTTGGAAACAACGACGTGATATACAAGTCTCCATTAAGACACCTTAAAAACTGATTCACTCGCCTATATATTTAAATGGTTTCACCAATGGAGATCGTTTTCACTTGAAGGTGGGATTCAATGGTGAATTGAGGTCGATATCTTTAATAATAAAATAATAATATTTATTCTTTAATTAAGCGCCTGACAAACGCACTGCGCTGTACATTTACAAGTTATGCAATTGAAATCTTAACTAGTTAACTACTAACAGAACAGACAGCTTGCAATACAACGGCGCTAATAGCAGCCTACAAAGCATATCCGCCCAACGGGGCTCGAACTCGGTACCTCTTGCTCTCTTGGCCAGATGTTATCCAAAGCGCCACGGGCCCCCCAATAACAATGAAAATGACAAGGATACGGAAAATGATAAAAATAATGTTAATGAGGACGATGATGATTAAGATTGTGATAATGATGATCATAAATATATATTTATAGACATGTGTATGTATGTGTGTCTGTTTGGTCTTTCTCAAGATGTTTCCCTAGACCGGATTTTCCTCCAGACCAGACCTTTCCATAGACTGGATGTTTCCATAGACCGAGAGTTTGGACCTCAATAAACCGGATGTTAAGAACGAACAAAACCTAAACGCTGGATCTAAAGATCCGCAAGTTGCGACCTCACCAAACTGGAAGCTGGGACCTCACTAAAGCAAATGGCATAAAAATATTATGCATAGGATAGAGTGGACATCCACGACCATTCCAGTCCATAATATGTCGACAAACACTGGAAACCTACAATGGGATTAATAAACAAAAGCAAATTCGCAGTGAAAGCCATAACATTGTTAACTATCGACGTCAATGTAACGTAAAGTAAATTATCTAAAAGTTCTCAGTGCCCACAAAATCATAATGGAAGACAAGCTTAATTAGGGGAGCTATAATTATCAACGTCAACGGCCTTTGTTGTCAAAAAGATGTAATTAAATTTACGGAATGCAAATGCAATCGGTAGACACCTGTAAAACGATTCTCACATATACTATATATAATTTCGAGCCAGAACAAACACATATATTTTTTGCAGACAAAAATGTTATATAACAATATTCGATACGTAAAAAGAGGTGTTCTGATTCAACGGTTCAGTCTATGTTTGGCATTCATGAAACAATGGAGCTGTCTTCATTCACTCATTAATTTGATTAATTAGTGATCATAATGATTTCGCAATTAATTCACTTTACAAAATGTATACCCTGACAGTGGGCAGTTGCCAAAAATCGATTCTAAAAATTTCATATTGCCACTATAATAGAAATAAAAACATCCCAATAAAATTCAACATCGCCACTACCCACGCTCTGGCAGTGGCAGTGTCAAACCCGGAGTAAGAAGGAGGGCCACGCTAATCATATTTGTTATGACACAGCCTCGATAAACAGCAACTAACCATCAATTTTTGAGTGGCGCTATATAAATGCTATATAAATGCTCGATTACGATTACGAATGAAATTCACTTTTAAGAATGATTTTGTAAACTTTTTTATTTTTGAGATTATTTTCAGCCGCTGGCAACGGTCGTGGATGAAAAGCTTCTCACCGTCAGACATATTAGACATGTTATGATGTTATGACATGTTAATTAATGAATAACTTTTAACTTTTAACTCAGAGAAATTGATCTTTGTCTCTTAAGATATTTGCGAGTATCTGACGGTAGTTTGAACGATTGGATGAATTGACTGTCGGAGAATTTTCGAATCTAAAAAGGCAGATCGTTCCTCGGTCCAGAGTGGTGCAGGGATCGGACAGAGAATTACGGTGCAACGATACGGAAAGGGGATGATTGGTTAGAGTGGGGTGATTGAATGGTGAGACTTTGCGATGATACGTAGGATGAGAGCGTTGCCAGGATTAACGAAAGACGTTGGAACTGAATGCGTTAGGTGATTTTCAGCCAATGGATTCATTCGAGATAGGAGTGATATCGTAATATCCTGGTGACAATATTACAGTTCGTGATATCGACCTCACTTCTCCAAAGCATAATGATTTCTTAATTAAGACTTAAATCGAAGCTACCATTGACAGATATTTTGAAACTTATGATAACGGCGCTATATAAGTCAAATGAATTAGATTAGATTAGATTAGATTAGATTAGATTAGATTAGATTAGATTAGATTAGATTAGATTAGATTAGATTAGATTAGATTAGATTAGATTAGATTAGATTAGATTTGTATTGTATTTTATTGGATTAGATTGGATTAGATCAGTCAGATCAGATCAGTAATTTGTCAAAGTTCGTAATTCAAATAATCGACCATTCCTAATTATCTGTCAGTAAGTAGCACCCAATTGTAGATTGCTTTGCTTGTTTACTGTTTAACGACCACTGTGTTGTAACAAAGACTATTAGCGTCGACCTCCTCCTTTATCCAGGCTTGGGACTGGCACTGACAGAGTACGATTAGGGGCGGAGTTCCAAGCTCGAAGCGCAATTTATATAAAAGTAGTAAAGCCTTAAAAAGAGGTATTTGAAATTAACAATTGTCGGTAGCAGTCGAGTTGCAATGGTAAGTCAATGGTAAGTACAAAAAGTTGAATTCGACACCATTAAAACCGCTCGAGCATAGGCTATATATTAACTAAAGCTAAAAACGGATTTCAGATTCAATTTGATTTGATAAAGATGAGTGGGTCGCATGGAACAGAAAACAAATGTAGTTAAATCAATTAACACTGTAACTTATTACCCAGAGCAATTGATCTTAGTATCGTGAAATGTCTGTTAACAATTTTTATCTTACAATAGTTTGAACGATGGGTAGAGGATCGGGGAATTTTCGAAACAGCAGGGATATCGTTCCAGAGACGAAATGCAGTGGGTCGGATAGAGAATACAGGATGAGTACTTAGTGGAGTCAGGTTTAGAGTAGGGGTTGGATGGTATTGACTTTGTGAAGATACGTAGTATGGGAGCGTTGCCATAAAGTTACAGAATAACGAATGACGTTTGAATTGAATGCGTTTGGAGATTTCCATCCAATGGAGTCATTTGAGATAGGAGTGATAATATGGTAATATTCTGGTGTCATCGACTGATATTTACGACTTTATGATAATGACGCTAAACGAAGTCATTGGTTTACATTAGATCCTGAGATAAAAGAAGAAAGTGAAGCACTGTTTATATACAATAGGGAAATCATTAAAAAAGGTGTTTAAGACCAAAAACTGACGTCGGTGATCATTCGGGTTACAATCGGGTGTCCTCGAGCCAACCATTAATTTTTCATGCATGCATTCATTACAAAGATTTATATAGCACCTATTCTAGATAGCAACTCAGAGGTACCCCGAATGAGTCTGAATACTCCCGGGGGAAAAAGCGCGGCGTCAACTGGAGGAGCCCCTTCCATACAAAAGGGCCGACACCCGAGAAGGCACCGATCTGCCGTGTAGAAGTACTGACGAAGGACAAGCAGCACCCCAGAGCTTTCACGGAACGGAGGGAGCAACGACCTCTGGTTCCCGGGGTATGGCGGCAAAGCCACAAAACTTTAAGTCTAACTTCTGCCAACGCAACAATGCTATGTTGTCCCAGCAACAATTTTTATTTGTCCAACAACTTTCTAGTCTACACGTCGCACAAAATTATACAAGATATTAATTCTATATGAGGGCTTTTTTAAAATAAATATCTCATTCAGGGGCGGAAAAGTTATTTAAAATTTATTTTCGTAAATAGTTCCAATCCAATCAACACGATTCAATTGATATGGCGCAGTTCAACATATATATATATATTTGAAATTTTATCACGCAAAACTTTAACGATCGTTTATGACATCAAAGTTATGGAACTTTGACGATAATTTAAAATATATACAGTGCAGTGAAATGAATTCACAGCGTCGAAAAGACACCATTTATCGGTTGTGATCAAACATAACCTTAAAATGTCATTAGTGTTCATTGTTTAACGACATTAAAAAATACAATTCATAAATATACAGTTTGATACATGCAATTTGGTATCTGCATTGCAAATGTCAACAATATTTAGCAGCAATTGTGGACATACAAGAAATGTTTCATTAAAATCCTCGTTCTTGATCACCGACTTCACTAATCGCACATTTACTCGTTAATCTATTTATTTCAATAACAAAATGTGAATTATTTTACAAATTTAGAAGACACGAAAGTTTAACATGAAGTTCACTTTTGGATTTTTAAGAAGTCATCAATCAGTAAAGTCAAGCATTTTTAAAGAAATATATTCAACAGTGAATATGACAATTCTTTATCATTTATTATGCTACCGTGTTGACAATTAGATGGAATGAAACTTAGACCACAAATTGCTCAATTTATTACATTTAATGTTCTTAATACAGCTTGAAGTATATTTGTCACACATTGCAAGTAATATTATGAAGTTTGTCAATTTTTTGGAACATTGTATAGGGGGGCGTACGCCGGAAGTATTTAATCCGCGCCTTTCAATCACACAATATTATTTAATAATATTTTGCAAATAGTTAGAACAGGACTCTAACACATCCACAGTATGATATATAATATAGCAAATTCAACAAGAGTCTACAAACGAGCATAACTATAGACCAAAGTTCACAAGAAACATCATATCATATTAATTATGATTATGACATCTGATAATATATTTTTTTAAGTTGAGCCGCGGTTTATAATCAAGCAGTCAGGCATTAAAAAGAGGTGTTTAAAATCAACAATAATGAAGTCGGCAAGTATTCGGAATACAGTTGAGTCATCCATTGATTTTCTGCATCAGCTTCCGGCATTTAAAGACATCTTGAGGCGATTTTGACCGTTGATTTCGAATGTTACTTTACCTTACTAAAAAATTAATACAGAATGACATGAGCACTTAATATTAAGAAATGTGTACTCTTTTATTCAGTGGTTCATCGACACCTTTTTCACAATTTCGAGTGGCGCTTCAGAAAATTAGTAAATCATTTAAATCTCATTTTTCATGTAAAATATACTTTCAAATATTATTTACCGGTAAATATTTGTTCACAAACATTTTCTTTCATCGGAGTAAACGGCCTTTGAAGGCTGAGATGTCGCTAAGCTGTTGCTAACCGAACTTTGGAATAATTATTCAATTTAAATTGTCTGCTCTTCAGTTCAGTGTTCTGGAAAGGTCGGTCACAAGATGTTGACAACTGCATTGGCTCCTAATCAAAATGAACACCCTTTTAAAGGTTAAATTTAGGCTATATAGAAATCAATCTCAGCAAATATGTTATTCGTCGCGTTAGTTTCTCGGAACATCTTAGAAAGAATTTCTTACACTAGCTAATCACCCTAGTAGTAGTATTTCCAGTTTAACTGTGCACAAAGATCATTAGCGTCCCCTACTCTTTTATCGATGCTTTGGACTTACACTGACAGAGTGCAATCAGTGGGGAGTTCTAATCAGCTTACCACTGTGTGGTAACAAAGACCATTAGCGTCGCCCTCCTCTTTTATCCAGACTTGGGACTGGCACTGTCAGAAAGCAAACAATGACGGAGTTAGTTCTAATCAGCCTAAAAGAATAGAATTTATATAATGAAGTGACATCTTGGAAAAGGTGTGTAAACTCTTGACAAAACCAAGTATTAGTAGACGTAATTCCGAGAACCCACGTCCTTAATTGGAGAGGTGGCTGAATTTGGATAAGAGGCAAGGGAACAATTTATTATGGGATGTGACATCGACCGAAGAAAGTGAATCATTGTAAATGTACGCTATTATAGGCTAAAGCTCTTTCATGGTCATAGCAAACACTGCCACTGCTCCTACTCTGACAGTGCCAGTCTGAAGCCTGGAGAAAGGAGGAGGGCGACGCTAATCATCTATGTTATGACACAGCGTCGTTAAACAACGACTAACCATCAATGAAACTCATCTTCATGAATGATTTTGTAAACTTTTACTGTAAGAGACAAAGCTGAGTCTCTCGAAAGTGATATAGAATGGTTATCTAAGGATGATTTACGTGTAACTTCTTACTTCGAGCAATTGATCTTAGTCTATTGAAAGGTTTGAAATACCTGATAATTATTAGTTTGAACTATTGCATAAATAGAGGTTCGGGAAATTCTGGTAATTAAGCAAGTAAGTATATCCTTTATTAAGCCAATTGCTAACCGCACTTTGGTGTATATTATGAAGTATAGCCTATAATAATCACGAATAAATCATCCTAATAATAAATGTTTTGCGTGTCAGACTCTCTGACGAGGCAGATCGTTCCAGAGTTGAAGTGCAGTCTGGTATATAGATCGGAAAGAGATTTCAGACGAGTATTTGCTGTAGCACCAACAAAGGTAACATGGGAGGATATTCCGGGTTGAGCGGCATGATTTTTTTGGCGATGAAAATGTTTTGGAACAACGTGGGATGTGAATATTACTAGGCAGTTGTACGTTAGTCAAAGATATTGAAATGAATTCTTACGCGATATTCAGGCAATGGAGTCATTTAAGATAGGATTGATATCGTTGTTTTCTCGTTTCTAAATTGCAGCTGGACATAATTACAGCAAAAATGCTTTCTACTAACTAACCAAATAATTGCTGCTTTTATATAATTATAAAGAAGACCTTAAAAGAGGTGTTTAAAATTAGCAGTTGATTTTGTTAGCCATTGTTGTTACGGAGAATATCACACTCACTTAGAAATTTTACGTATCGTATGAGTGTGCAGTATTTAATAAAATCCTATGGCAACGAAGGTCGCTGACGTTGGAAAAAATTATTTTAGGCATCTCTCACCGTTGCATCGGGAGACTAGAATAGATAAAAAAAATAAAACCAATACATTTCAAAAGTAAACTTAAAAGACAGCTGCAAAATGGATTGATAAAATTGTACAATATACATAAATTAAAAATGCCACAGCTGGTACTCTAGCGTGCCAGTCCCAAGCCTGGAGAAAGGAGAAGAGTTACGCTAATTAGGCCTAATATATGTTATGACGACAGAAATGTCATACCTCGACTTCTTTATAAATTACGGTAGCATAATTATACATACTCTATTTTAGGTTTTTCAATGAACGGTAACGAACCTTCAGCAACTGTAACCATAAAAATTATATTAGATTTGTCTATCTTTCTATTATGTAACTCACTGCGGTTTGTCAGTCTGTTTTATTAAACGAATATATATATATCCATTGTCGTTAAACAACAACTAACCAACGAATTTCAACTCATCTACAACTGCCCTACTTTACGCGGATTTGCAGCCAATGGAGTAGTTGAAGATGGGATTCATATTGCAAACTTCTCTTTTCTGAATTACAACTGACATATTACTTACAGTTCTGACAAGGAAGATCTTATCAAGTAACTGGCGAGGCATGTATTGGATTTATAATAGCAATAGAATTGGCCTTAAAAGAGGTCTCTAAAGTCAACGGTTGATTACGTTAACCATTATCATAAAGTTCGCAGCCACTCAATAATTTCATGAATTACCTCCCAGTATTTAACGACATCTTATGGCAACAAAGGCCCTTTACATCGAAGCAAATTATTTTGAGCAGTTCTCACCGTTCCATTGGCAGTAGATTAGATTAGATTAAATGGTAATAAAACATCTCAAAAGTAAAACTTAAAAGACAACGACAAAATGGTAATCTCGTAATTCCAATCGTTATTAGTTATCTATTATTCTAATCAATTAGTAATCTCGAAATATCTACATGTATAGCACCAACAGAGCAAAGTCACAGTAACCAGCTTATTCACCGGCGCTTAGTCAAAACATAATGGATTCCCAGGTGAGAGAGTTTAATCGTTCCCAGGTCAAGATCCAAAGACTCACGGAGGATTGAGTCATACAATTGGGCAGTGTATTGCAATCTGATATACAGCAATGATAAACCTTAAAAGAGGTGTTGAAATCATCAGTCAACATCGTTGGCATTGTCGATACAGTGGTACCTCATGTAACGAAGCATTTATGCTGTGCATACGCGTCCAGTATTTAGCGACATCTTTTGGCGGCGAAGACCGGTGACTTGGAAATTACTTTATGATAATTAGATGCGTATTCGATTTTAATTAGTCTAGATATAGTACCAGCCCCCAAAATAAATCCAGTTCATCGATGTGGTACAGCATATTCGTTTATTGAGAAAACAATCTGAAAAAACGCAGAAACGCTAACATGAGAGATTAAATTTAGAAATAAGGTAGCAGAGCTGATGACTTTGATGTTGGTATAAATTGTTTCTGATAAAGATGAATCCATAAAATCTGTAATGTTTATAAAACTCGATTTCCAAAAGCTGACGACTGAAAAGTTACCGATTTACTGACGATTTTAAATGAATCAGAGCAGCTTATCAAGATCAGCCTATCATGATCAGCCTATAAACATCGGCCCATCAGTATCACCCTATAATATCAGCCAATAGCAACTTATAGTCCACGACAACGATGTTTACGAGTATAACTAGATCCAAATTTAATTTTGCAACAGAGAAAACGGCGCCATCTTGTTCAATTTTAAACATCCGCAATCAATCCATTTCCAAAATACTCCTCAAAATCATCGCTTTCATAGTGTTGTGGTTCGTACGCTATAAGGACAAGTCTAGTGAGGAAAGTAGCGAATCAGCTAAATTTAGATTTATATAACGCCCGAGAAAACGAGTTAAAGATGTCTGAGCTTGCCTGATATCATATATTAAAATTAATGATGTCAATTAAAAATGATGATAATGAAATCATTCTAGAATTTCATAACTTTGTAGTCATGTATGAAATTTATTGACCAACAATAATTATTATTCCATCATGTTATGGTGTACACTGTACAGTACTGTAAACGTCCATCCAACGTTTCAGACTAATGCCAAAATAAAATCAAAAAATTAATATTAACAGAAAATTAGATTAATGTAAAAAATTATGAAGGAATAATTTTAAAGCGTACTCTTAACAGAGGTTACGAACTCAGCATCAACATTCTAGGACCTTCAAGATGTCGTTAAGCACCTTATACTTATAAATATTACTTTAGACAGGTTCCATTGAGTCGCCTTTAAATCGTTTTCTCTCACTTTATCTAATATAAAATGCTTTTCACCGCTCCCATTTTCATTCATTCATTCATTCTGGAGATTTATATAGCGCCCCTTCAAGAAAACTACTCAGAGGCGCTCCCAGCCCAGCCACGGCAAAAGAAAAAAGACTTGAGTGATTTATAAAACCCAGTTTGATTGGTCAAAGGCAGCAAACGCAGCTCCGATGGTAGGTCATTCCAGATGGAGGGGCCTACAACCGAGAAAGCTCGGCGCTGCCCTAGCAGTCAAGCGAGCCCGTCGAATTAGAAGTTGGCCCATCGTCGCAAAGCGAAGCGCCCGACACGCTACAACGTCGGACACTGGGCGGCAGAGAGATCGCGCAGGTGTTGCAAATCATAATCTCGGATTGGGGAGGGGACGACGTTAGTCATCCTCGGATTTCATCAAAGTCCTTACACAGTAAGTAGTAACCCGTAAGTAACTCTTCTTAAGGGAAGAGACTTGAGTCTATACTGTCCACGTTACATGGCGAGCGAGCTCTAGCCAATCGACAACCGTGTACTACGATATGTATGCTATTCTTAAGCTTTACATCCCAATGTCTTCAAGGATATCTAAGGCAAAGGCACTGGTCTGCAGACTTAATGTTCAGTAAAAGGTGAAATCCAGCTCTTGCTGAACAGGAAGCCAATTCCTAATTGACCTGATCCTGAAGATCAGTCCACAAGTCTATTGTGCATAAGCAAATTGTGAAAAAAACACAAATGTTAAGTCGACAACGAAATGACAAAAGCGACTGAGAAAAACAAACAGACAGAGAATTCATTCAAAGACGAATTATAAGGCCTTGAAAAAGAAGAAAGTCCTTTAAACACCTTTTTTAACAGTATTACTTTGGCTATATATAAAACACTGCTGTTCTGCAGGTCAGCTTTCAAGGTACCAAAAGGTAACGAACAATTGAATTTTAATAGCGTCATATAAGCGTCTGAAAGAGGTGTAGCTAGTTTATTTTTACTGTGCGAAATGATCAAGCCATAAATGAATTAGGTATACGTCTTTAAAGAATTTAATTCGCTTATATATACACAGGTTCCATAAAACTTGTTTTGTTAGCTCCGCCCCCAGGGGTAGTGTTAATGGTGTCCGTTAGTGCCAGTCTTAAGCATGGAGAAAGGAGGAGGGTGATGACAACGCCCTGTGGTATCCATAAGAAGTCATTGAGACTGGAACTATACTGCCTCGCGCGATTTTGCGATTTTTGTGATGCATTTGCAACAAACGAACCGTGAGGTTTCATATATGGGACCAAAATGGTATCTTTACGGAACCAGGTTGGAACATGGGTCTTATAATTATATGAGACCCACATGGTCTCCATGCGTGCCCATGTTGGTACATGGGTAATATATAGACATTTAGCTGAGACCCAAATGGTCTCTATACGGCCCCATGTAAAATATGGGTCCTGCAGGGGCTCAAAGTTGGCATGCTAACAGGGTTAGAAACGTCCTTACACTGTTTGCATCCATTCATCTTTTTGATATCACTGCGTCGTTTAGTAGCTCGCAGTAACAGACGCCACATATGCACACACGGTGGCTTCTCCCCCCTAAACAACCGGGCTCAATCCTCCTCCTTCCCCTCCCGGGCCGGGCCTCCACTCTCTCCAAGATCCCATATTGCCGACGTGAGTTTTAGCCAGTGCTTTTTTCAGCCGGAGTGGTCCGGAGCGGTGTCCTGGAAACTTGTTTCAGCTATTAAGAAATAATTTAGTTAATTTAATTTTAAATAAAAAATTGATTAAAATTATTTAGATACTTTAATTTAATTCCAGTACTTTCACTGTTTATTGATATTTATATTAGGTTATATGAAATAGAAATATTAGCATAAAATGTCCTTATAAATTATAATTGTTCTGAATTTGTTGAGTTCCGGAACCTTTTTCAATCCAGCTTCCATTTCGGCAGACAATTATTTTCATAATCCAGCTTCCATGTTAAATTGACCATATAGCCTACTATGGATACCAATGCAAAATAATAAAAGCACCTAAAATGAAGGATTACCGATAAGCATGCGAGTCAACGGGTGTGAATTAAGTAGATAATGTCGCGCGATCAAGTTCGAGAACTCAATAACGCATTAAGACTTAGTACAGACTGTACAGTGTGCTAACAAAATCGAGCAACTTAATCGGACGATGTCACCGGGTCACACTAATTTATACGAGAAAAGTGGATCTTTCATAGGACTGTGAGTGAAGACCTTCTTTTAAAAAAAAAATTTTTTTAAAAG
>JACEVL010003663.1:0-12582 GCA_020284085.1 Aporrectodea caliginosa
ATTTTTGTTTTTTTGTCTGTTTTGTTTTCGGGGGGACTTTATCTACATGTATACACTGTCTGCCTATATCTGTCTGTTAACGTATGTCTGTTTTTCTGTCTTCTTCTCTGCCTCTATGCGTCTGACTCTGTGTCTGCCTGTCTCTGTCTAATCTTATCTTATTTACAAAAAAGCATAACTTCTATAGCGCCGCAGTGTTACCAGTTTTTGGTCGCCTCGAGTGATATCAATAAAAAATGCTAGTCCATTGGAGTGTGACCGATCGATGGATCAGAGTAACCAGAATAACTGCAGATTGGTTGATTGAAGTTGAAAAGAGGGCGAACTGAATTCTGTAGCGAATTCCAAAGACTAAGACCAGAGACCAAGATAGTCTGAGAGCACAAAATAGCCAAATTGTAGAATCCTGCTTTCGTTTTCTTCTTCCACGTCTCGTCCTCGTCCTCCTCTTTTCTCCTCTTCCCTTCTTCTCCTTCTCACTCTTCTCGACCCCCTACGGTTGGCTCCTCCTCCTCTTCCTCCACTACCTCCTTTCTCTTCCTCCTCCTTCTAGGTTTGGGTGCCCGATCGATGCAGCGGCTTCAGTGACCGTCACCTGAGTGATGATAAGGCTGACTCCTGCTCTATTAACAGCTCGGTATTGGCAAAGAGATAGCTTCACTTCACCCTTCACTGAGATAGTCAACAGGAGACCTCATTTCCCTAAGACACAGGTTTACACAGAGAGGGGATCCTTTTGGAACCGAGGCAATGGTCATCCAGAAAATAGTAATAAATAATATCCTTATTATTATTTTTTTGCCCCGAGGTATACATGATCCTTCAGGGACTTAGAAACTATCCTATTATTATTATATTATTTTTATTATTATTATCATAATAATAATAATATTATTATTATTATTATTATTATTTTATTATTATTATTATTATTATTATTATTATTATTTTATTATTATTATTATTATTATTATTATTATTATTATTAATATTATTATTATTATTATTATTATTATTATTATTATTATTATTAATCGCGTTATAATTTATTAATTCACCTCACAAGCACGGTATCTGCTGAAAGAAGACTTCTCAATTATTTGCTAGGTGAAATTGTCCCTCAAAACTGGAAATACATTATTTAAATGTACATGTATCTTCAATAGGAGATTTTCTGATACAGCGAAGGATTACATAATTATCAACTGTAGCGAAATGCCTGTGGCGAAAATGTTTTTTAAGTGACTCGTGGTAGATTAACTTAAAGAATAGTCCTTGTAGATCTATCACTGTTATTCCGGTGCATGACATTCAAAATGTACAATATTGTATATGCAACCACGGATATGCTTAGGCCTAACTTTGTCACACAGACCAACAAAAATAATAGAGAGATAAGTTTCCTAAGAGATCTTCAGTACAAGAAATGCTTTCCAACTAAATGAACCTGATTAAGCCACTGAAGGTAACAATGTTGTGACAGCACATGATAAACTATCATCGGAACAAAGCTCGCAGCTGATGTTTCCGCACGTGAAATTCTCTACCCTATAATTACTCACCGACTTTTCAAATGACAATAAATTACTGCAGTGCCTTTCTTATGTAGGCCTACACTAGGCGTGATGGCATCCAGCCGCCAGTGTTGGTGTGTACAACGTTTGTTGAAGCTCGAAAATGACTTCAGGGGTGCTATTTATAGAACGGAATTTATCCAACTCGTCACGCGACGTAAACTGAGTCGTGAGATTGTTGGTCATTGGCGCCGTGTTATTGAAAAAGGAGACTTCTATAGCTTCACATTTGATTTAGAATATCTTAAATACAAACGAAATTATACAGAAACAGGATACAGACAGGAAGAGACACACAGCAGTAAGAATAAATCATATTTACAAAGTACTGCAACGTTTGTTAAGATTACGCTAATACTTGCGAACAGTAGTCTTATATTGTTTTGAAGTTCTAAAATAAAGTCAGAGGTGCCATTTATAGAACGGATTTTGTCCAATTGTTTCCATTACAGCAGAAGAGGAAAGGTGCATATAAATTATGTAAAGTAAGTAAGTAAGTAAGTAAGTATTTTCTTTATTAAACCGGTTGCAGAAGAACCGCACTCCGGTGTACAAACATCATAGGACAAGGTCACACACAAATTCAATAGGAATACAGCATTCTTCCTACAAATGTTTTCCTCATATTATTGTCAATAAGAGTCAAGACCCTGTCATGAGACCGTGGGCGAAGGGCATAGGTAGTTGATTTCCTTGGTGGGAGCAACTTATGTAAAACGTGCCCCGGGTTGTTTAGAACAGCTGTGAAGAGTCCAGTGTCAGCCTTGTTAGACTCTGTGAGACCGTGTACACCACTGTACATATATGTCAATGTTGTCGTATTTTTGGGGTACGAAGGGTACTGCATTGGAGTACCGTACCCCACATTTCATAGTCAAAATAAACAATGTTTGTATGATCTTTCTACATATTTATAGATTTTCAAATTATAATTATTACAACCTCAATGCATTAACAGACGGTACTTATTGTTGCGTTTTTCAGTTCGTAAAAGAAGTGGGTCAGACGTCGCTGACGGCACATGCTTTATTGAACAGGCTCAGCAAGCCAGCAGTCTATTACGTCAAAACAGGTTGGTACATTCAAGACAAAATGTACTACAAAGTCTATATTATTCCTTTACTCTCTACAAGCAAGTAATGGTTGCATACATTTCGCCACAATCGCATCATCCGGAACACCTTCGTCAACTAGTTACAAAAAACTAACCATCAACCAGTTCGTTTTCCAGCCTCACTCTTCTGTACCCCTCCTCTCACCTGGTCCATAAAATTTGACAATCGATCCAAAGCCAAACTACTTTACCACTGTTTAATAATGACACCTGAATAATTACGTCAGCTATCTGCCTCAGTTTATCAGCTCACCTGTTCCTCACCTCTTGCAATCGCTGCGCAGGTCTTTCAATCAAGGTCGTGGATACAGTCACGCCCGACGTGAGCCGATACCTGGGACTAGAATCACGCCCGCCTCGCAATTGGTCACTGCATGTCACATGATTGTGTGTAGGCCTACCTCAAATTAACCGACCGATAAACATTGCCGATTGCGGTGGAAGGTTGTTCACCGTGTTTTCTAAAGACGACACTAACCCTAACCCTGACCCTAACCCTCACGACGCCTAATTTGACCCTAAACGATCCCACGAATCCTAACCTGGCCCTAACCGACCCTCAAGTTGTCCGCCATATCAAAATTCCACGGGAAGACAACAAGTTCACGTGACAGGCTTTAGCCAATAACGCGACGGGCGTGAATGTAGTACTGGGATTCCGCTAACGCCCGGAGCGTGAACGGATCCACTACGTTCAATCAAAGCTTTAAAATTCGTTTTCAACGTATCGAAACCCGGATTACCTAATGAAGGATTAATGACCCTATGGGCCTATGAGGTCAAACTGATGGTACAATGAACTGCACACGAAACATGAACTAGCTCCATTGCTCTTATTTGGTTTGGTACACCACAGCAACTCCTGAAACTCGACTATAACTTGCTCTCTGAAAAGTTTCTGCATTTCATATTCTCATCTAGTGTCCGTGACTTGGTGTCACCCTAGACAGCTCTCTTACCTCTCACTGAACACATATCCAAGATTACCCGCTCTTTTTACTTCCAACTTAGGCGTCTTAGAGCTATTCGCAGATCTGTTTCATCCTCTACCAAAGTTCGACCGTACGTTACAGCAGAAAATAGCGTACGCGTACGGTACGTAATTTACTAAAAATAATAGCGTACGCGTACGGTACGTTCGTATTCCGTACGTATGAGCAGCCTTTAATATTAGTTGCTTCTCGTGACGTCACATTTTGTCTCCTCATTTTCTCGTCGTTTTTTCTCGTCGTTATTACGTCACTTTACAGTTCTTATTTGTAGTTCCGTTTCAGCGAAGTATTACTGTTGATATTATAGTGATAAAGAAGAATATTTTGATAAAATTCAAAAGTCACTGCTGGAATTTAATCAATTGATGACCGTAGTTTATTGTTAGAAAATTGACATAGAAATACACAATTCTTCACGGAATTGTTTTAAAACGTTTTCCATTCTTTAATTTGTAATTTTGTTATTCCTTGTTAATTCTATAATAAAAAAATATAAAAATTAGCGTACGCTATTTATTAATTTAGCCAAAAATAGCGTACGCGTACGGTACGCATTTCAGCAGAAAAATAGCGTACGTTCCGTACGTACGGTCGAACTTTGTCCTCTACCTTCACCTCAATTCTCCATGCTTTTGTCTGTTCTCGAATTGACTATTGTAATTCTGTCCTTGTTGGCTTACCCAAGGTTCGTCTATCTCCTCTTCAGTCTGTGCTGAATGCTGCTGCCAGACTTATAGCTCGCCTCCCTCGATTCTCTCACATCTCTACATTTATGGCAGAACAACTTCATTGCCTTCCTCTCTCTGTGTGCATCCAATTCAAAGTTCTCATTCTCATGCTCAAATCTCAACTGGGTCTTGCTCCCAAAATATCTTTGTCACCAAATTCTCCGCCCCCTCTCTGCCACGTCAAAGCGTCCTCTCAGATCCTCTGACCGGCTTGATCTTTTTGTTCCCCGTGTTAGGACCGCAATGGCTCAATCCAGGTCTTTTTGTGTGCATAGGTCCCTCTCTATGGAATCGACTTCTCCTCCTTCTCTACGCTCTACAATCCTCTCTAGTAGCACCTCTACCTCTTTCTCTCACCTTAAAACCTTCCTTTTTCTCTCGGAGTACCTCGCACTGGGAGCGCTTCTGAAAGGCTTATGCTATGAGAAGCGCTTTATAAATGATCAAATACAATACAATACAATTGCCAATACCTTGAATTATCTTCCATCTTCGATAGAACATTGAAATGCACACGAAATGTGAACTAGCTCTATTGCCAATAACTTGAATTATCATTCATCTTCTGCTGATGACGATGATAACGATAATAATGGTGATGAGTTTTTCGGATGGAGATGTTTTTCATTTAGGATGACGAAATATGCGGATAAATCGTATGAAGAAATGACATCTGAGTTCATCATTGGCACATGTCAGATGCTTCCAACGTCGTTTCCTGTTGTTACTGATTACATGCATTACTTAATCGGGTCTTCGAGCCCTGCACCAACAAATTACGCAATTTTCTGTGGCAGCGCTGCGGAGTTCTATATCGGACCGCTGAATACATGCGTTGACGACATAGATACCTTATTAGTCGCATCGGATGAGCTTGCCTTCAGCGGGGACTGTCCAGTCTTGCCAAATGATATGAGTGGCCTATCCGAAACCATCGAGTTCTATGAGATTGAATCATACCAGAGGTATCCAGGTTTTGTTCGATTGCGAGTTTTTTGTGAAATGAAATATAACTGGAAACGCAAAAAGTACAAATTTAGCCATACTGCTCTTACAAATAATAGCTACAGGTGGTTAGATATGGAGGACTGCGCAAATGCGTATTTCCTTTCTGCACGCGTCAGAAACCCCTTGCCCAAGAACATTAGTGGTCCAGCAATTAAATATCGAAACGATTTGCATCATGGTTATAGTTTCGGAAATGATGGCATACAATGCGTGTGGTGTCCTCAATGGCCTAAAGAAGCCCAGAGTTGGCTTAAACGACCTAGGAATAACGGATGGCCGACATTCGATACAATCGCCGAGGTTATACAAAATGGCTGCCATGTTGTATACGTTCAGCATCGTTCTTGCAGAAACGATAAACTACAGTGGAGATTGTCATTTTCAGTTGCGGAAGTGATATTAATTCAGAGTTGGACTCAAATTCAGCAGATTGTCTATCATTTGCTGAGATTCTTCGCAAAGAGAGTTTTGATAGAAAAGGATTGTCCAAAGGAAGATGAGGTTCTCTGTACGTATCATTTAAAGACGCTGATGTTATGGACTTGTGAAGAGATGTCACTAGAATGGTGGAATTCCTCTTCGCTTTTTACCATCTGCTTTGAGTTGCTAAAACAGCTTTCGGAATGGTTCAAGAGGAGATACTGTCCGAACTATTTCATTCCTGAAGCAAATTTATTTCACGAGCCATCGAACCTCAAAGTACTGGAAAAGACTGAAAGACGACTGAATGAATTCCCTAATTCTGGCATACTTTGTCATTGGTTCATGGAGCATTATATATGGTTATTTCTTCGGAGACAATGGAGAGTGAGACCAGATTTCACGGATTACATGATGGGTCTCTTTGAGCATCGGAAAGCGAGTCAATCAAAATCATTGGATTTCTTATATTTTATCACTTTCAAATATTCTCATAATAACTGTCGTTATATGATAAAAGGCGCGTTAAGTTCAGGACTGTGCCAGACCTTCAAACTTGGATACAATGTAAGATGTTTTGCATTGAAAGCAAACAGTACACTGATATCTCTTCCATCAATTCAGAACGTCTCATTTTTCACGTACAATGACATCCTATTGTACATTTTGCATACTGCATATGGTTTAGGTTGCGGAGAGATTTCATGGGATAGTAGTCTCTTTACAGAAGTTGTCAACGCAATTTCAATGCAACCTAAAATAATTAGGTCGCAGTATCACAACTTTCCGAAAACGTACACTGCACAAAGAAGTCGGTTTCAGTTTCTGCGTGCTCAGAGTCTCATGCAAAATTTAACTGGATCAAACTGCCGTTCAGAATTTCAGCTCTTGTCTCTCATGTCAAAAGAGTTTCTCAGGAAAGCTCTTGAATACGACGACTATAAATCGAACGGCATTGCCCCTGCAGCTTTGGCCTATCTGGCTGCTCTCCATTTTGCCACATCAGAATACCAGCAAGCGATAAGCGCCTGCTTGGCAGTTCTCTCAGATCAGACTTCTCCAGAGGAAAAGGAAACACTGAATGCAGGTTGTTTGTTGTTTATTGACGACGTCGCAAGAATCGTTGGATTGTGTGCGCTTCACAAGAAGATTACTGAGAATAATCTTCATTACATTGGACGGCGGCTTTATTTTGATCTGCGTCTTTCAACAGACGTGTTTGCTCATTATCTAGCTGTATTGTCTGCTGAAAGAACATCCAGAGATCTAAATTTTCATCATGATATGTCAAATTCAGCATTTCCCATGGACGAATATTTAAAGGCTTTAATAAAGCCCAAATGTATGTTTTTGATGAAGTCACGTGCTTATTTAAATGCACCGAAAGAGATCGTTTATCGCAGGACATATTCGCTGAAAGAAACCGATGCTTCGACAGTTAAAGAAACAGTAATTGGGATTCTTATGGAATATGCTCTAGAAAACATGACATCATTTTACACAGTCATTCACAAAGACTTTGGCATCCAGTGCAACACAATTGACTGCTATCGTGCCTTGTACCTTTACAAGTGTCGTCAGTATGATGATGTGTTGCATTTATGTGAACAAATTCTTCATGAGCCTGACCATTGCCTTCTAGATACTGACAGGCCGTAATCCTGACTAAATTTAGGCGTGTGACGTCACGCTGACGGTCCTTCGTCGTTTCATTGCAAATTAATGTCAACAAGTAAAGCGATATTCGTTTATTTTTTACTTTCCTGACTGAAACTTCGAATATCGTTGCAAATTATCGAATAATATAGTTAAATAGTGAGATTTATAATCAAGTTACGCTTTCTTATTCTTTGTTAGAACGTATAAATATTAATAATTGAAGTTTTGCACGTTTGGATTCTATCGTCGTCATCGTCGATCACGTCTTTGGGTTGGACTAAAATCCGTTATCTCGTCATTGTTGTACGGGCAAACTTATAGTATCGGGGGCTGAAGGATTTTACAGTATTTCTGGGCGTGCTGCGCGGACGTCGGACGGTAGGGGTTTTTCTAATGACGACGCTAAACCCTAGCCCTGACCCTAACAGACCCTCACGACGCCTAACCTCACCCTAACGGACACTCACGACGCCAGTAAACTTACGCACTATATCCTTCAGCCCCCGATTCTATCAGCTTGCCGGACGTAGTTCTAACTACACGCGCAAGAACGAGAAATCAGATTATACGTCAATCTTTAGCATAAGGCTACTTAATGAGTGTAAAGGAAATGAGGAAAAGCTACAAAGCTGCTTGCGACGGATTCCTTCCTTGATCAAGAGACAATTTTCCAGTGAACGTCAATACACAAATATGCATTAAGTATTTTGCTGAAGCATTTGTCGTTAGAATGGACACTGCCATGCGTTCTGATGGATGTGTACTGAGTGTGTCACGAAAGCATCCGAAACTGGCAAGAGATGCGTACCCATCAATTTTTCACAACTGTCCATCATATTTATCATCAGAACCTCTTGTGAAGAGAAAAAGGCCAAAAGATAGACATTCTGAGATGCAGACCAGGGATGATCACGGATTAGGCTACAACAGTGGCTGAATCTGGACAAGATTACATTGTTTCAGGAGATTTGCTTGAACTTTACGAGACACGTTCCGCAATCTTGACTATGGAACTTTAAGGTGACAGATAGTTGCTTGTTGTGCTATATTCTTGATATATATGATATACCTTGCATTAGAGTCAGTATTCGTGTAACTGATGCTATACAATACAATACAACTGTAATTTGATATAACCCTTTTTACAAAGTTCAGAAGTGCACACATGACGAAGTCGCAGATACATTATATTGCAGAGCAATTTTGAGTGAAGGACTTGCTCAAGGTCCCTACACAGTTAAACCGCCCGGACAAGGATCGAACCCATACTCTCCACGTTACAGGCCGAGCGCTCTAACCAATCGGCCACCATGCCCCACGATGCTATGTCTGTTGTCATTTGCCGTGGGGCATACAGGGTTGATGGCAGAAACTTGGAGTGGGTGATCAGTGATAATGGAAACTTGATTCCTTTTCAAAATTGACTAGTCTTCTGAGTCATTATCAGGGTTGGGAATTAAGTGGAAAGGTTGACTTCAGATGTAAAGTAGAAATGGCTTTAGTTCTGTTGCTAGATTATGTGAGCAGCAATGCTCACTCATCAGTAGCAGAGATCCTGAAGATAATGTTGATGAAGATAGTATCTACGTTATTAGTAAAGTTAAGTGCATTCGTGCTGTTGTCTAGACATGTCATACAGCAGTTGAACTTATTATAGTAATGCAATACTAAATACTGTGGTGATTACTTACACTTGTCATTTCAGGTATTTTCGCTGTCACCTTCTGCATATGGTTTCTTACGTAACAGTACACTAATGTTATACCACCCTGTTCAGCCTAAAGTCTCATGCAAGGGTGGAACAGTTAAAGGCTTTGCTGCAAATTGTGACCTGACCCAGGCAACCACTGTCCAAGCATTTATTATTTGTTCAATTTTGTCTTACAGAAAAGATATAGCTGCCTTAATGCCTGTTAAGAACTTAAAAGTCAGATGATGTAATAGAATGTGTGTGGCTGCCTTGGCTTCAGCAGATATGATGGCATGTGACATAGTGTTTGTGATTATGGTCATCGATTTTCAGACTTTGTTCAAATTCATGTCATTTCTAGTAAAATGGCCGATATCTTGCTTAACAACTACTGCAAAAATTGAATGATGTTAATAATATCTGTAAAGGAGGAAAAAGTAAAAGTAAGCATAAATTGTCAACACTAAAGACTTAATTATTGTAACAATTCTACAACTGTGAAATGTTATTATGATCCCTGACTTATAGATTATAGAATAACATTCTGAAGCCATCTTAAGATGCAGCAGCACTCTGGATCTATTTTGGTATGAAGTGTTAACAACTTCATTTTCTTAGCATCGGCTTATGACAGCAGGTGGCTAATCCTCTCTCTCACCCTCTGATCTTCCCCCGACAGTGTACAGTCAGGGTACTCATTATAGCTACAGTTAAGTTTGCAAATCTTGAACCAAATTTCTGCCCTGATTTGAACCCCAACATCTCAATTGACAGTCCAGCACGCTAACCACTATTATATCGAGTCCCCTTTTATATTGAACTTGTATAGAATTTATATAGAACTTATAGAACTCTGTAAAATAGTTTAACATCTAATTGCATGTAATGAAGTGCTCAGAGTGCCAAGGGGAGACTATTCCAAGACGATGGGCCAACCACAGAGAATGCACGGCTCTGCCTGGCGGAGGTGCGAGCAAAAGGAACAGAGAGGAGACCTTTGCCACTCATCCTCCATTATCAGGCTCCTCAATGACCACCTGGCTTTCCATTCAAAATTGAAATCTCACCGTTTCAAGAATTAATTACCCTTGGTTGCTGTTTAACAACACTGTCATAACAAAGATGATTAGTGTCGCCCTCCTCCTCCAGGCTTGGGACTGGCACTACCACAGGTAGGGTAGTGGCGGAGTTCCTACCCTGACGTATCTGCAGTGGTTAAAGTGGTTTGCGTGAGCAGTGGGAACTCCGAAGAATAGTTTTATTGGAATACATGTGTTATCATGGTCCCATTGCATGGTGAGCAGTGGGAACTCAAGCAACAAATTTCCAGAGCAGTGGGAATGCCGTTCCCACAGTTCCAACGCCACTTTAAACGCTGCTAATTTGATCCTCTACCTTCTAAATCTATACTGAACGATATCTGCCTTAGCAGCTGCTCTGCCTCCTCTCTTGATCTGGAAACCGGTATCCTTTTAACTCTTTGGAAAACCCTTCTGACTTGACGCAGCGCTTGTGAATAAGCTCATGTCTTGCGCTTATAACTTCTAGTGGTGCTTTAGAAATTTGGAGCTTACAATTACGATTACGCGTCTAATTTCTGTACCCATTCATACACAGTTCAAGCAAGCCCACGGACTTCATTGATGACGTCACACAATCAGCATTACGGCCTGTAGTATCTAGAAGGCAATGGCCTGACCTGCAGTGCGATTTGAAGGAGCTTGCATTAGCGTATGTTTTGGTGATACCACCGCTGCACTCTTTTTTGGATAGAGACGTACAGTCTTTGCTTGGATTTCACACACTCTACTATTTTTTGTCACCTCTCAATGACGAAATTAGGAAAGTTGAGTTAACGGACGAATCAACGTTTGCACAATGGTTTGCCCGGGATGTGTACTTTGAAAGGTTTGACCTTTTGGAATCCCTTAGAAGGCCTTACGGGACGAAATGCTACTATTTTCTTGGAAGACATTTTCTTGGAAGATATTTGAAACTCAAATGTTGTATCGACTGTAGTCTTCCGTATGCAGAAGCATTGACTGAATTTGTTGGTCACGAAGCTATTCTTCCGTTTGAGCTCATCCTCCGAACGTTTCTTCTACAAAAACTTCGTTTAATTAAACAATAGCTCAGTAGTTTAATCGTATCAGTTATCGAATTCTGTTTTTATTATGAAATTTGCTTTACATAATACTTCAATCTGAAAAATGAAACTTACTTTTGAGGTACTGTCGCGTGACCGAGCTATTGATTGTAATTATCGATCAGTCAAAGTTCAAAATCGCATTTGGAGCCAATATAATCTAGAGTACTTTCGCCGTAATAGCGTCGAAGCTTAGGTGTGAGAAACATACACTTTGCCTTGTCTGTATGGGGTTTTGCGACTCGACTGATAGGATCTGCAGACCAAGACAGTAAACATTAGAAGAACATGATCGGACAAACGAAGTGGACATAGCACAACACAATATCAAACAACGAGGGAGACGACTGGACACACACCCATATACATGTATACAGACGCCAATATTGAAGTCGCTAATACTTTATGCACATAGCTGCTGTCTCTTAATTAGATTTTTGTTATTCGAGAGCTCAGCTTCTTCCACTTGTTCTTCTTCTTCTACTTGCAATTGTTTCTGTTGTTCTTCCTGTTCTTCCTTTACCATTTTAACACTAGAAGCACCGAAGGGGTCAATCTGACCCATTTTGGTTTTCAGCGGAACGCTCCCCGGCCCCAAATATAGCCCGGGTCCTGTAATTTCATGACTTCTCCTAACTTCGTAGGGTGTACCCTCTGACCAAAATTTGAACTGGATGGGGGATTCACAATTTCTGAGATTTTTGCTGTTCTACCTTTAAGCACCAAGGGGTCAATCTGACCCCTGTATTAGTACTTGCATGTAAGGCTACACAGTTTCTTGTTTTCTATTCAATAATATTATAGATCAAAGCTAATTACGTAATCAAATGTGAGAAGATAGGAGATCTGGTGAGAGGAGAGACGATCTATGAAAGGAAAGAAGATTCTGGTCAGAGGAGAGAAGATCAGACGAGAGGATAGGAGATTTAGTGAGAGGAGTGGAGATCTGGCGAGAGGAGATGAGATCTGGTGAGAGAAGAGCAGATCAGGTGAGAGGATAGGATATCTGGCGAGAGGAATTAGAGATCTGGCGAGAGGAGAGGACATTTGGCGATGGAAAAGAAGATCTGGGGAGAGAAGAGGAGATCTGGGGGAGAAGAGGAGATCTGGTGAGAGGATTGGAGATCCGTTGAGAGGGAAAGTGAGATCTGGTCAAAGAAGAATTCTGGTAAGAGGATGGTAGATCTGGCGAGAGGGAGGGGATGTGCATGACAGGAGATATGGGGGAAGGATGTTTGTTGAAGGGGGAAG
>JACEVL010003664.1:0-13504 GCA_020284085.1 Aporrectodea caliginosa
AAATATAGATTACCTTAAAGTGTATTTCCGCGTATTGAATTTTCGACCGTTGTAGGCTTGTAGCATTATATTTTCATCAATCCAACTTCTGTCTTGGCAAGAATCCTTTTAATCAATCCAGCTTCTATTTAAGCAGGAATTATTTTTCATCAATAGAACTTCTGCTTAACAATTATTTTCATCAATCCAACTTCCATTCATGCAAGATTCTTTTAATCAATCCCACTTCTATTTAGCACGAATTCTTTTCATCAATCCACCTTGTATTGAACGAACGCTGAAACCCATGCAATAGCCAATATATAAATACGCTAAAATACACTTTTACCTATAAGGGTTATTGTAATCAAATTTTAGACATATATATTAAAAATTAAAATGGTTCAATAATTACTTTTGCTACGGCATACTATATCGGGTAAACATGTAGTTTAGCGTCGTAAATTACTCTCCCACTGTAGAATTGTTATTTTTCATCAATCCAACGTCTATTTAGCAAAGATTCTTTTCGTCAATCCAACTTGTATTCGTCCAACGCTGAAACCCATGCAATGGCGGATAATTTACGGCATTCTTATACTATAAGAATGCCTAATTTACGACGCTAAACTACACGTTTACCCTATATCGATTAAGTGGTAACTTAGTCGTAAATTTACGTTGCTAAATTATTCTAATGTCTTCAATGCCGTACTTGACGTTGGTAAGTAAGAAGTCTACCTATGTGCATGTTAACTATCATCAATCCAGCTTCCATTTCATCGAGAAATATTTTCATCAATCCAACTTCCATTTAATTGAAAAAATTACTTTTATCAATCCAACTTCTATTTGACGAAAGAAATATTTTTCATCAATGGAACTTTTATTTAAGCAAAGATATATTCTCATGGATCCAGCTTCTAATTACAGGGAAACAATTATTTTCATCAATCCAGCTTCTATTGAATCGAAAACTGAATTTCATCCATCCAGCTTCTATTTACATAAACAATTATTTCGATCAATCCAACTTAAATTTTGAACAGAGGAATGTTTTAATCAAGGATAAATCTTCTGCGGCGGAAAATTCCGCCTCAGAAGTAATATTTTCGACATATTTCTGCGGCGGAAGCCCTTTGCGCATGCGTAACCTTCGGCGCATGCGCATTGTTCAGAATGCGTTTCTTCCTATAAATTGGTGTCGTGAGGGTCGGTTAGGGTCAGGTTTGGCCTCGTGAGTGTCGGTTAGGGGTCACGTTAAGCGCTGTGACCGTCGGTTAGGGTCAGTGTTAGGGTTAGAGTTGTTTTTAGATAAAATTTCAAAAAAATTCCGCCGCAGAAGTAAATTTTCGCGGGTTGCGTGGCGGCATTTTCCGCCGCAGAAGCACCACGCTTTAATCAATCCCACTTCCATTTAGGGAAACAATTTTTTCATCAATCCAGCTTCCAGGTTAAAGTGACCAGGGGCGCAACCAGAACATTTTTCTGGGGGGTGCTCATATTGCAAGCGCCGAAGGCGCGAAGCTGCGAGTGCCAAAGGCACGAAGCCTATTCCGACTAGGGGGTCTGGGGGAGCGTCGTAAGCTCCCCCAGCGGGGTCTGGGGCGGAGCCCCAGAAGCCAACGCATTTTGTAGCAGTTGATATCACATGGAGCACGTTTCAGGGCAATTTAGGCCATTGTTTGCAAGCTCTGTTTCTGAGCGATAAAGTCATGAAAACTTCATTAAGAAATTGTATTTCCAGATTCCCAGACTCAGGATTGCCACAAGATTAATAAAAAAATTCCATGACCTTTTCAATGACAATTATGACAATAAGACTTACTTTAAATTTTGAATATAGATATGCTATTTATCAAGTTCCTGAAGTTCACTTTTTCTATAAAAGTGTTTTTTAAAGCTGTTTAACTGAGCATAGAATTCTCTTCTGCTTCTTCAGCTGCCTTTCACTTGTTTATCGAAGAAACTCTATGTCTTTGTATAATCCCTTTTCTTGTCCACAGTGTTCATTTCCTGGTCGTTTTCCTCCTTTTTCTTTTTTTGGATTGTTTTTGTTTGGTTCATCAAGGTGCTATTCCTACTTGCTTCTAGCAGCTTTAGCATAAGTTAACATTGACGGTGTATTAGAATCTTGTTGCACCTTTACATCACCAGCTTTCACTATGGCATCTTGAATAATTTTGTCTGCAGTGCTTTCTTGTTGACAACCACATAATTAGTGTTCATGAAAAAGCCTTTTTTTGCATTTGCTTGGCCATGAGATAGAACAAGAACAAGCTTTACAATTGACCAAATAGTTGGATTGTTCATGAGTGCACAAAGAAATGTGTCCAGCGATATGTGTTTGTTATCATATTCAATGAAGTCAGCATGGTTCAATGGATGCCATCTGACTTTGTAGGAACTGTTTAAATAGCCTTAAGATGGCATCACATTGGTTCTCATGCATCTGTTTTACAGTCACCAGAGTGATAAGCAGGTTCTTCATCTTATTTTCACAGTCAGTTGGATTTAAAGCCATTTTTCTTGGGTTTAAACAGGAACTACGTTCGACAAGACTTGCCTTCAAAGGTGTATTCAACAGCAGTCTTTTCAAATATTCTGTTAAACTTCTCATGAAGTCTTGAACTTTTCTCATTGATTTCCTTGGAAGTACATATCATCAGCTGCTTCAACAACAGATCTGTAGTTAATCCTATATTTACTTTGAAGTAGTCTCTAATACAAGTTTCTTTTATCTCGAAGTTTGCAACTTTTTAGGCATTTCTTTTATGATATAATTTTCTTGAAGTCCTCCCTCATAAAGGGACCCATAGGTGTGTGACATATGTGAAAACTTTGTCGAATAGTCTGTGACATGTTCAGCAAGAGAGATTAAAAAATTCAATTTCACAGAGGATAGATGGTCAGCAATTGCATCTATCACAACTGAGTATGTCTAATGTGTTGGTGTGGTACACTTCCTCTCAGACTGCACCATTGCTATATATTTTGCAGTGTGTGGCACTCTTTAAGGTGAGTTAACTCAAACTCACAAATCACAGCAAGTGAGTTAACTCATGAGTTTCAACTCATCTGAGTTAACTCATACCCAACACTGACTATATGTATAGTTCAATTACACACACTAGGTCAGTATTAACAATTTTTATTTGTTCGCACTGCTGCATATAGGTTCAGACTGCAGGAGCAACAATTTTATACTAATGTGTAAAAGATAAGACAAAACCTATGTCCAACAGAACAAAAAATTGGGCGTAGGCTACATGATAAACTTGAAACTTCAGTCGCATTGTGTACAGTCCTATCAGGCCTATCAAGTATCAACTCTGAAGTGAACTGTCTCTCCTCGCTCTCTCTATCTCCCTCCATCACTTTATCTGTCTGTCTGTCTGTCTGTCTGTCTCTCTCTGTCACTGTCACTGTCACTGTCACTGTCACTGTCTCTGTCTCTGTCTCTGTCTCTCTCTCTCTCTCTCTCTCTCTCTCTCTCTCTCTCTCTCTCTCTCTCTCTCGCTGTCCCTTTCCCCTTCTCTCTCTGAAGCCAGTCAAGGAACCATGGGCTCATATTTCTATACCTTATGATGGTTTTACAGATGATTCTGACTTATAACCACTTCTACAACCAAACTATGCACATGTATATACCGTTTGAAATAATCAGAGTTACTTGATAGTGTAGTGGTTAGCATGCTGGACTGTCAAAGGAGAGGTGGGGGTTCAAATCCCCGCCAGGGCAGAAATTTGGTTTAAGATTTCTGTTCACGTGCGCCTCTGGCCAACTCAACAACGATGAGTACACTGACTGTACATTGTCTGTGGGATGAGACGGCCAGGGAGAGGACTGGCATGCCTGCATGGCTACCCGCCGTCGATCGTATGTTGTGGTTAGTCGTGGCTAAGAACATGAAGTCAACCCCACTTCATACCCATGGTTATCTCAGGGCTAGCTTCAGGCACTGCTCTTCTCGTCTTCCAATATTCAGATTATCCCAATTGTCTACAACTCTTCCAGGGATTATCCAATACAATCGTTCTAACCGAAGCTACAATTCTCTAATACACTAGTGAAAAAAATTAAGCACGATCCTGACACAAGAATTTTCTTCAACAATAAATAATCTAAAAGAATGGAATCACACTACTGGTAAATTCTAACACATAGGCCTACTTTTAACTTGACACAAATATGCACTAAAGTCTAATACGTTCAAGTGCAGACTGAGCCAAATATGACTGATACGGTGCTAACTCAACTGACTCCTTCAAATCTGGACTCAAAAGTTATTTGTTTTCTAAGGCTTACCCTGCTGTTAGTTGGCAAGAGGTAAAATAGTGTGCACTTGTACTTACCATCGAGCTGCAGTGACTTGATTCGAAAAACGACAGATAATATTGGTCAAATAATTTCAAAAGCGCTCCGCTAGGCAAACACTTTCTTTATTTATCAATTTTAGTTATTTAAAATTTATTTATAATCTCCTGTACACTGAATGTGGCTGAGAAAATGAAGTCATCGAGTATTGAGATGAACTGAGCTAATCTCTTTGTCTCCTCACACTCTGAAAGCTCTGCCCACTCTGAAAGCCCACACAGAATATTATGTATTTAAGCATCTATGTAATATATGTGTGTGTATATATATATTATATATATATATGTGTATATATATATGTATGCATGCCTGTATGTATGTAAGTAGGTATGTATGTATGTATGTATGTATGTATGTATGTATGTATGTATGTATGTACGTATATATGTGTATATATATATATTTATATATATATATATATATATATGAATCTAATACATATCACAGCTGTCTCAGTTGTCCTGCATGTCTCATATTTCGGACCACTCTGCCCTACCTTGTAGAATGATAAATTGTGCGTCACATTCCTCCTCAGACCACATCTAGGCCAACTCCGGCTTTGAAGAAAATCTATCTGTCAACGACCAAATTTGCAAATGTGGTTTCCAGTGGAATCAGGCTCAGAGAGGAAGGTATTCAGTATCAGTGCAATATATAATCCTACAAGACTGCAGTCGTCTTGCTTCCCTACCAGCTTTGTCCGGTTTAAGGCATATCGGTAATTCTTGCATACCCCCCCGACCCAAAAAAACTCTTCGGATTTGGAAAAATTGTGTGGGTCACATTTTTAACCCTGGGGGTGCTCAAGCACCCCCCAGCACCCCCCTAGTTGCGCCCCTGAAAGTGACAATATCAAATAATTTAGCAACGTAAACTACGACTTTACCGATTAATTATCAACATAATAATTATAAGGATCCTGAGTGGCCGAGTGGGTTGGTGCCCGCTCGCCGCGCCGGCGCCCCGGGTTCGCTTCCCGGTCGGGTCGGATTATCAGAGATTAATTTCTCGGATCTTTACTGCGGGTGGCTCGGTTGCATTATAAACGTGGAGTACAATACAACACACAATACAACACATCACAATACAACTGGGGCGCGGTGGTGTAGGGGTATGTTCGGTGCCTTGCAGCTGGAGGGTTGCGGGTTCGGATCCACCTCAAAGTCGCCGCGTAGGGACCCTGGGCAAGTCCTTCACTCGCAATTGCTCATGCGCTTCGGCGTGAAACTCCGATTCAGCGTTCGCGCAGTAGTCGGGAGCGCCTCTGAATGGGAAATCTGGTAGGGGCGCTATAACAAGTGTTCAAATACAATACAATACAATATGTGGATGATGGATCAATGCTACCAAAATATTATGGGTAATAAAAATTATGTATGTGAACCCAAAGCGACCTAGATTTTAAAGGGGAAATGTTAGAGCATTCGCTACATAAATTATGTAGTTTTGCTAAAATAGCGAAAAAACAAAATCCAATAACTGGAATAAATCACAAATTCTTACCGTTTCGTTAAAATTGTTAGTTTCAGGTCAGAGTTTTACTCTGAAAATGGTCAAAATGGCGAATGCTTGTAAACTTCAGTGATGCAATTCTAAACTGGCATTTATTAGCTTTGGCCATCTGCCGATTAGAATTAAAATTTAATGTAAAATAGCGGGTTTATGATTGCGAAGTTTATTACAATAAAGATTATGATAATCATTATGATATAAGCCTTTTATAAGGTAAACCCGTAGTTTAGGTTGGTAAATTATTTTATATCGTCTAATTGAAATGGAAGCTGGATTGATGAAAAAAACGTGTTTTCCTAAATTTAAGTGGGATCGATGAAACCAGGTAGGTGTTTAAATAGAAGTTGAATTGATCGAAATAATTTTTACGGTAAATAGAAGCTGGAGTGATGAAACTACATTTTTGATGCAATGGAAGCTGGATTGACGAAAATAATTGTTTCCGTAAGTAGAAGATGGATCCATGAGGATACTCCTATGCTTAACTAAAAGTTCCACTGATAAAAAAATTTTGGGGGTTAAATAGAAGTTGGGTAATTTTTTTCATAAAATGGAAGCTGGATTGATTACAAATATTTCTCGATGAAATGGAAGCGGGATTGATGATAGTTATCATGGACATAGGTATGATAGGTAGATTGCTTACTTACCAACATGAAGTACGGCATTGAAGACATTCAAATAATTTACCAACCTAAACTACGGGATTACCATGATATAATTGATCGTGATCATTATGGTCATGGTGACGATGTTATTGCTGTCGATCATATTAATTATCGATCATAATAAATTTAATAATAATATTATGATCGTCAGCAATAGCGTCGTCATCATGACAGAAAATATAAAAAAGAATAATTGTCTGCTAATTGTCTGCTCTAGTCTCATGATGTTAATGAACATCATTGTCATCATGATTATTTTGATGACAATGATGTTCATTAACATCATGAGACTAGAGCAGACAAAATTTTCTTTATTTTTTCTGTTACCCGCTTTGGTGCAAGATGCCTATTTTGTATAAGGGGCTATAATGCGCTTCCAGCGTTTTTAGCTTCCGCTGCAAGTATTCTCGCTCTTCAATCCTTCAGGCTTAGCAATGTAATCTTAGATACTTAGATATAGGTACACAATATGCCGCCTCGTTTGAGCATTGGTGCCTAAAATACCCCACATCTCGTCAAGACAAGCCGTGCTCGCCCCTTGCGGTGACAAGTGCACCACAAGCACAAGTGTGTGGTTCGCATAATTATGTTGGCTCCAAAGCGCAATCCAACAGCCACCCTCGTGGCCTCGTCACTCAGTCTCAAGCCACAGGAAGTGATCGGCGAAGTGTAAAGCCAGTCTCCGGCATGCTTAGCTGTGATGGGCCTCCATCGAGACTGGTCATGTTTCTCTATTAGCGGGTTGAATAGCTCTGAGAACGTCTTTTGTAGTAGTGGCTTGTCCCATTTCGATTGTATATGAGTTGGGAAGTCTTCTGTGATGTTGGTTCCCAGATCCGCCTGCCACAACGCCATTAGCTTCTCAACTTGTGGGTCTGGCTGGTTGCCTAGCTCTCTGAGGATGTTTGATTGGAGAACGAGGGTGCTCGCGGCTAATGCCAAAATGGCGGGAAGCACCAGCGACCACACCCTACGTACTCCCATGCCAATTGGAAGAGTGGACTGAAGCTATTGAGACTCAGACAGGTTGATGTTTAAAATGTCCTCCAGGGCCTTTCGACGACGCTGGTCGTACTCAGCCAAAGCGGGGTGACACACACATGGCGAACAACGTAGACTCTTTGGGGTGCCCAGAGAGCTTCTGAGTATAAACAGTGCGTCTTGGCGCGCTATTAGGCTTAGTCTGTTAAGAGCTTTGCTCAGCTCCTCCACTCTGGTATCCAGTGCTATTTGCATTATTATTTATTATTATTGTTGTTATTATTATTATTATTTTACCCAAAGATAAAATTATTTTACCCAAAGGTAAACCCAGAGAGTGTGAAGAAATCGAAGGCAAGGTAGAATGCACGAGGTGGCTTATTTCGCATATTAGTGGCTTCTCAGAGGAAAGCAACTGCGTGCAAAACGTTGGACTGTCGTGGCAGCACTTTTGAAGACGCAGAAACCTTAATCAGAATGCAATCCCGCCGGCCAATAACTTCAGTCCCTGATGTGTGATTTGTTCAAGTGTTTGGCAAGAGGTACGAACTGGTGAGAGGCCCTCAGACCTGCTATACTTGAGTGACTTCCTCTGGGTAACCTGCTATCTCAGGTGCTTCACCTATCGTAGGCCTACCATGGTCTTTAAGGATAAGATCAAACTGTTCAGGCAGATATAATTCATACGAAGTACATGTAGGTAAACTCAGAAAGCATCGGATGATGAATGCATCTCGTCTGATCACAGATGAGAGTTGTGTTTTCCCATCCGGAGTTTGCAACATTGTGGCTTCAAGTGCCGACTTGAGATCCTCGTCAAGTGAAATGAGTGCATGCAGGAGGCAGACATTGTGATGTGAAATCGAAGCAAAGCAAAGAAAATGTTGCGGTTGTGTAAAGTGTGACATTTTGAAAAGACTTGAAATGCAGAAATGCGAACATGAGTGATAATGGATAACTAAAGTTCATTAAAAGATTTTAGAATAAACTAGTAAATATTTTTATATAATGATCTGGGAATAAGTTGAGAGTTGTCCTTGGGTGGGAGAGCATGGTTGTGTGCTCTAGGTCTTAATTGGTAAGAGGAGAGGGGTCGGAGTGGAGGTAGGAGTTGGTGAAGTACATGTGTGGGGTTGTGTAATATGGAGAAAAGGAGTTTCGCATCGGCTATAGCAAGTTCAGAGACTGGTGGGAAGGATTGCTCTAGGTTACCTAGGCGTTTGACTCTTTTTAGAGTTTTTCCAGGCGTTCTTTATCGGAAGCCAGCGTGAGACCCCACCAGGATGGGGAGGCATATAGAAGTTTAGCAACGGTAGTGGCTTTGGTGGATGAGGAAGAAAGGCCATGGGTTTTGAGTTTTCTGATAGCATAAAAAGAGGAGGAACAAGTTGCTGTGAATACTTCTGTTGGATTAGATATTTAGGAGAGCGTTTAGCTGTACATAATTTTGTGCGACTTTTTTAGACTATTCATACTTAGTTTATTGCCGTTGCATTCGTGATGTTTTAGGTAATAAAATTAATTAGTTTATTCTACTTAGATTAAGTGTTTATTCTACTTAGATTAGGTGTTGGACTTGGTTTGGTCATTACAAAAGATAAAATGTGTAATCAACATTGTCATGTAGGCTATCCTTAATATTTGGTGTTTCTTGTCTTTGATAATTTTTATGATTCACTTAATTATGTTTTTAGCGTCTAAATAAATAAGCTGTTTGTCGTATATTGCAGATACTTATTTTTCTCGGAATCGATCATATTTAATACCCGGTACGCTGAAAGTTTATACTTTACATTGATAGTTTTCATCTAATTTTAACTGCACTATATTTATCTTTCTACGAAACTAATGTAAGCAACCTTGCTGTAGAATCGTAATCGTAAACTCGTAACTTCTACAGCGCCCACAAAAAGCGAAGTCGCGGGAACCAGCTTATTCACAGGCGCTCAATCAAAACAAAATCGATAGGCAGGGGGTCAAAATCCAGAGAGTCAGGCAGGCAGACAGGCAGGCGGCTAAGGTGGATGGTGTTTGGTGTTCAGACGGCGAGGTAGGCAGAGAGAAGTGTTGGATTCAGGATAGGATTTGTCAAAAGCAGTGTTTTCAGTTTCGAGTGAAAGACCTGTGGAGCGATAGCGAGAGGTGGAGTTTTGGTGACTTCGTATAGGATGGGTCAGATATTTGTCGTATACAGTGCTGACGGAAGTTTGTTCGAAACAGGTGGAACAGCTATGGCTATGGAGCGATTTGAAAATTTTAGTGATGAGGTGACGGAAGGGCGCAGCAGTGTTAGGGAGGAGGAGGAGCGAGTTGGACGAAGTGGCTGGAGCGTGAACAACTGACGGAGATTAGAGGGCTGGGAGGTTGAAGTGTGTTTATAGGTGAGTGAGATGACTTTATATTCTATGCGTTGAGGAATTTTGAGCCAGTGGAGTGATTTGAGGACAGGAGTGATGTGATGGTGTTTGGGGGTTTTGGTGACAGCACCGGGTAGGGCATTCTGAATTGCTTGGAGGCGGTTTATTTGAGTGATACCTATGTTTAAGAAAAGGGAGTTGCAGTAGTCTAATTTAGCGTTAACTATAGATGTAGCGATTGTGGATGCAGTTTTGAAGTCAAGCATAGGGCGGATTCTACGAAGGTCACGGATATGCATGAAGCAAGAGCGAGAAAGATGGGTGATGTGATCGGCGAAGCTGAGGTTTTGGTCAAAAATCACACCAAGGTTGCAGACAGGAGAATTTGCAGTGAATGTGTGGGCACTGGGTAAGTGCAGAGTCAAGGTTGATGGAAATAGATGGATCTGGGATTTTCTTAAGTTGCTCACGGAGGCCTGTATGATTTCAGTTTTAGAGGGCTCAGCCATAAGGAGATTTTATGTCATCCAGGAGGAGATTTGGGTAACTACATGGAGAAGATGATCTATGGAGTCGGAGAAGCTGCGAGAATGAAATGAATAATTGGGTGTCATCAGCGTATAGGTGATTGTCAACCGATGATGCTTTGATGAGTGAGCTGAGTGGAGTAGTGTAAAGGATGAACAATAGGGACCCAAGAACAGAGCCTTGCGGAACACCACAGGTGAGAGGGCATGATTGCGATGAGGTTTCTGGTGTTTAAACGGAGAAAGAGCGGGAAGAGATATAGGTCTGAATCTAGAGGAGAGCAGTGTCAGTAAAACCGAACCAGGAAGACAGTCTATGGAGTAGGCCTAATATGTTGTGGTCGATGGTGTCAAAGGCTGCAGAAATGTCAAGAAGGCAGAGACAGGAGATTTGTTGATGAGAGATGGCAGAGACAAGTTTATTGTAGAGGGAAGTGAGAAGGGTTTCGGTTGAGTGCCGCTTGGTAAAACCAGACTGATGTTTTTTTAAGGAGTGAGTTGGAAGTTAACGATTCACCAGTGGCGGTTCCATATCGCATGGATGTTCAGGGTCTCTGCATGAGCCAAGTTGCGTCGATTGAGTAGAGCGGCCACAGGTTGCATCTTTCGCAAACACGGTGACGCTGCCGACGTGCATTCCCTCAATGGAAATAGATGGCGCATGTCAGGCTATTCGTCGACGCACAAGGACTACACGGAAGAAGGCATTCGTAGTGTGTCTGTCGGTAGATTGAAACGCCTCCAGTGACTGAAGGTCGAGGTAACTCCAATGGCCCGCGTCGGTCGTTGTCCGCCGAGACGTAGACACTCGGGCGATGAAGGCGTACACGGTCCGTATGTATGGCTGAGGCTCGACTGTACATCAGAAGGATGGGCCTGATGCAGTCACATGGCCAAGGCGACCCGCCAAGAAAATACCCTTAATATCCTTGGCAAAACCGACGAATAAGTCCGGCACGCAAACCGAGCATCAGAAAACTCCAACAGGTCCGAAGCTATAAGTTAACAAGTCTAACCAGAAACCATTAGGATTGCGATGTCTTCACATCAGCCGCATGAGATAGACATAGAGGTTCTAGGACTGTTCATCAAAGGACGATTCATCAAGGGACTATTCATCACGGACGATTCATCAAGGGACTGTTCATCAAAGGTCTTTTCATCAAGGGACTGTTCATCACAAGAACATTTATCGTTTTAGCGTTCTTTAATATGGGCGCAATATAACATATCGCTTCACCGTTTCATATTATATGAAATTTTAATACCAATGTCCATGATAACACTCATCAATCCCGCTTCTATTTACGCAAGTATCATTTTCATCAAGGCAGCTTCTAGTTTCATAAGAAATTATTTTCATCAATCCAACTTTCGCTTTCCTGTAAAAATTCTTTTCATCATTCCAACTTCTATTTAAACATTAATTCTCTTAATCAATCCAGCTTCGATTTAAGCTACATAATTTTCATCACATTCCGACTTCTATTTAAGCAGTAATTATTTTCATCAATCCAGCCTCCATTTAAGCAAAAATTCCTTTCATCAATCCAGCTTCTATTTAAGAAAGAATTCTTTTCAACATTCCAACTTCTATTTAAACATTAATTCTCTTAATCAATCCAGCTTCGATTTAAGCTACATAATTTTCATCACATTCCGACTTCTATTTAAGCAGTAATTATTTTCATCAATCCAGCCTCCATTTAAGCAAAAATTCCTTTCATCAATCCAGCTTCTATTTAAGAAAGAATTCTTTTCAACATTCCAACTTCTATTTAAACATTAATTCTCTTAATCAATCCAGCTTCGATTTAAGCAAAATAATTTTCATCATTTCAACTTCTATTTAAGCAGTAATTATTTGCATCAAACCAGCCTCCATTTAAGCAAAAATTCCTTTAATCAATTTAACTTCAATTTTAGCTATAATCCTTTCATCAATTCAATAAACATCTTGATGAACAGTCCCTTGATGAAAAGACCTTTGATGAACAGTCCCTTGATGAATAGTCCGTGATGAATAGTTCCTTGATGAATAGTCCTTTGATGAACAGTCCGCATACCCGACATAGAAACGTTAAAAAAGAAGTTCACAGAAATTGTAAAACCTTACAAGTGCTCCAAAACATCTTAATGAATATCTACAGTCCATCGGAGCTGAGACATATTAAAGATAGAAGTTCTGAATTACTACATAATAATATAATTATGCTTAATTCGCTGGATGACAATGTTTACATTTATTTTATTTATTTATTTATTTGAATCAGTGAACAGCAAGAACTCAATAGAAGAAACATAACATACACTAAAACAATGTTCAGAAATGTTAATTAGACAAGTAAATGCGTATAGTATTGTGACGTAATGTGGGTGTTTGTTATCAAGCGAAAATTGCCGACAGCAAAAAGGCTGGCGTCTGATTGGTTGAGGACTTTTTGTATGGCGGTTGAGGACTTTTTGTTGCTGTACGCTGATTGGTTGAGGACTTTTTGTATGGCGGTTGAGGACTTTTTGTTGCTGTACGCTGATTGGTTGAGGACTTTTTGTTAGTGCGCGCTATTGGCTGAATATTGCTATAAATATGGGCGCCGAAGTGAGAGTGTGTGTGTGTATAGTGAGAGGGTGTGTGTGTGTGCGTGTGGTAGTCCTAGGTTTTAAGTTCTGATTTCCTCTTATAATCGCACTTTCTGTGAGATTAAGAGATTGCAGTTGATGAATACAATCTGTTGTGTTGACTCGTGGTTTGTCGTCTTCTCGGTCAATCTAGCGTTAGGCGTCGTCGGTGGCACCATTAAGTCCTTTGCCCGACGGGAAAGGCCGAGTTCAGCGGACGAGCACAGAAGAGGGAAGATTCCGAAGAGCTATCCTGGTGTCCAAAGAAGAGAGATACCGGAATCCCGCCCCACGGTCGAAAGTTTCGCCACAGTGGTACACCAGAAGTGGGGTGTCAGACGATTGCAGAACGCTGATTAACGATGGGAGACGAGGACGACACACGCGTCTACCCGCTGGTCGACTTTGACGTCCTGCAGCCTCAAAAGCTCTACGCCCGCCGAGAGAAGGCGACCGATGGAGATCAAGCCGGACCGGAACAGC
>JACEVL010003665.1:0-13263 GCA_020284085.1 Aporrectodea caliginosa
AATTGACTGACACTCAGAAGAGATGGGCAACTGTAGAGAAAGAAGCCTATGCTATTGTTTGGGCTCTAAATAAGTTGAAAGAGATAATAATTGGATCTAAAGTTCACATCTTTACCGATCACAATTTTTTAACTTATCTGACTGAATCTATGTCTAAGTCTGCTAAACTGGTGCGTTGGGCTTTAGCACTGCAAACTTTTGATGTAGAAGTTAATTATAAGAAAGGACGATTAAATGTTGTAGCAGATTGTTTATCTAGATTATAAGATTGTTTATTTTACTGTTTTGTATAGTATTAAGTTTATTGCATAATTTAGTACATGATGATTTTGCAAATTTTTAAGTTTAATTTGCTCAATCCAAAGAAAGGGAAGGAGGTAATGTGAACAAATGTTTTGCATATATAATGAGCACAGGTGTTCTTTAGGTTGATATATATATAATGTGTATCGATTGTTAAGCGTTTTAGTCTTAGGCTTTAGTTGCGCTGTCGGCTCGTGGGCGCTTGGCCTAAAGTAGCCTAAACATTGGCTGACGGTAGATTGTTTTTACACGTGCAGTTAGCGCGCCAAACTTAGAAACTGCTGATGACAGTGAATTTGAACTATACAGTGTAGTACAGTTGTTTTAAGGCAAGAGTTGAGTTTGTTGTTATTAAACTGTGTTTGAAGAAAGAAAGAAACATTCAAAGAACTGTGTCAATTTAATTCTTAAACAGTTAGAAGACGTTGAGCAATTTATATGTAGAGATAAGGAAAGTTCTTGAGGTAGGTCACAACTAAGAAAGAAAAGAGTTGGTGACACTAAGATTGACCTTTCTGCCATTTGCCGGTCTTTTCCTCTACCTCTGTGCGAGACTTGGGCATTATTCTTGACCAAGAGCTTATATCTCTTAATCATGTTAACAATGTATGTCACACCTGTAACTATCATCTCCAATCAGTGATGTGCGTTTGCTAGTGCTTCTCAATAAAGGATATGCTTACTTACTTACTTACTTACTTACTTACTTACTCACTCACTCACTCACTCACTCACTCACTCACTCACTCACTCACTCACCACCACCTCTCACCTCACTCACTCACTCACTCACGCACTCACTCACCACTCACTCACTCACTCACTCACTCACTCACTCACTCACTCACTCACTCACTCACTCACTCACTCACTCACCACCACCACCTCACTCACTCACTCACTCACCTCACTCACTCACTCACTCACCTCACCTCACTCACTCACTTACGTACTTACTTACCTACTTACTTACTTACTACTTACTTACTTACTTACTTACTTACTTACTTACTTACTTACTTACTACACAGGCTGCTACTGCACTGATATATGCCTTCATCTCCTCCGTAATCGATTTTGGAAATGCTATCTATTCTGGCCTGAGCTCCTCGCTTACCTTGAAATTACAGTCTGTTCTTAATGATGCTGCCTGGCTGATTGGTGGCATCCAGAAATTTGGTCACATATCTACCTACATGCATGAAACCTTGCACTGGTGGCCTATCCCTTAACGCATTGAATTTTAGATTTCAACTTTCATGCTGAACTCATCTTTGCCCCATCTTATCTTGGCTCATTGTGTATCTTTGTGTATCTCTGCCTCATCTGTTCCTGGCCACAGGTCCCTTCGTTCGGCCGATCAGGGTGTTCTTCTTGTTCCCCGAGCCAGTTCATCGACAACTCGATAGCGCATTGGATAACATCTGGCGTAGAGAGCGAGAGGTACCGAGTTCGAGTCCTGTAGGGCGGATATGCTTTGTAGGCTGCTATTAGTGCCGTGTATTGCAGGCTGTCTGTTCTGTTAGTAGTTAAGATTTATGTCTTCTGTCATTTGTGTTCTTGTGAATTGTTTCAATTGCATAATTGTACACTGTAACCGGTTGCGGTTTGTCAACCGGATTGTTTGAATAAACGAAACTATTATTATAACTCAGCATAGAAGCTTTGCTTTCATCAGTCCTGTAGCCTGGAACAACTTCTCATAAACCTAGAGCTGAGATAGTCAGCCTATCTCCTTCTCTGTTCCACAAGCGTTTGAAGTCTATTCTTTCTGAACGAAGGTTCTCCTTGTTAAGTCGGGAGCCTTACTGATGAGTTTTTCCTTTAAGTTGTGCTTTATAAATTTTCATTTATGTTTATGCTTATTATATTACAAGCCAAGCACACTAGTGATAGGCCACAATGTCTCATAGATATCTCGACTGTTAGAAGACAATTTGCTCTATAATAGACAAGTGAAAATGTAATGTAATAACTAATTTACATGGCGCATTTTCATAACTCTTTAAGGTGCAGCAAGCCTATGTCATATTAGAGTTTGCTAAGAACATCATCACCACCGCCACCGTCACCGTTATGTCTGCTCTACTCATTATAATTGTCTCACCATTTTCTGTTGTGCAACTTCTTCAAGACATCCCAAGACCACACGGACAACAACGTTGCAGCAATTATGGACAAATTCGTTCTTCAGCAGTATGCTGGCCTTCGTTAGCTTGGCCTCTATGACGCGACCATTTTCGACTATGAAGAAGGCACAGAAATGGCGGAGTTCAAAGCGAGCGATACCTCTGTCTCGATCTAGAGTCACGAAATTCATGTTGTCTGTGAAATGAGTATTCTCTGGTGCATCGATGGCCCTGAGTTTCGTCCAGACGGGGGGCTGACCAACATCCGTCGGACTGTAGAAGATCTCGATCTGGCCCTCGACCACGGGTAGGTTGACGGATACTATGACAGGAAAGGTGAAAGTCGAACCGTGTGGAAGACAGTGAAGCACTTTCGTAATAGGGTGTTGACCCAGGGTTAGGACATGAAACACCTCAGCATTGTCGCCCCATCCCACTTCTACGCATCGCAGCATAAGATCTTGGTCTAAGGTGATCGGAACCTAAACAAGAAAGGCAACACTTAGCACGCTATTCAAAGTTGTTTTTCAAATATTAGCATTAACTTCTCTAAAGCTGCGAAACAAAAAATGTCACCCGTTTATTAAAGTAAAACGATAATATAGTGTTTGAATGCAGATAACGATATTGTTTTACATGAATTTTGTGGCTACAAAAGACTGAGTCGCCAACGAAATAATTATAATTATTAGTCCTGTGTATTTATCATCGTAATGGTAATCTCGAAATTTCTACAGGGCCCAAAATAGCCAAGTTGCGGGAATAGCTACGAATATATGGAGCGATTGAAGAAAATTTTTGATGAGTTGACGGAAGGGAGAGGAGTGTTAGGGCAGAAGAGGAGCGGGTTGAGCCAAGTGCTTGGACCGTGAACAACTGACGGAGATATGAGGGCTAGAACGATTGAAGCAGTGATGGGCAAAAGTTCACAAAAATTGGAAAACCTTTAGTTAGACTTAGATTTGTTAAGGATTAAGTTTAACTGGAGAAAAATAATTTAGTTAAAACCAAAGTTTTACTAATATTGTTTAGTTAATAGGCCTAACTGAGAAGTTTAATTAAGAAATATCAGCAATTCTGCAACTCTCTTCCACAGTGACTGTCATGAGTATCTGTTTCTATTACTCAAGTCAGGGTAACTGCGTTGCATTGTAGGATGCATCAAGCAGCAGCATCGTTTGCATTAACAATTAGACTATGTTTTTGTGGTAAAAAAACATCAAAAAAATTGTCGTTAAAGAGTATCGGAAAATTATAGGCCTATATCGCCCTCTAAAGAGAGACTCCTTAGTTTCTCTTAAAAGTGCAAACTTTGCAAAAATCACACATCTAGTAAAATTAACCATTGATCAATAATACCGATTATTAATCGTCGATTATTAATAGGGCCTACCAGTGTTGTAGTGCAAGATAAGCCCTACAAACCTCGACAGTTGCTCCAACGAGCGTACATGTTGTTCCTGGTTGCACCGGATATAGGACGACACCTCCATGGATTCGGGGTTTCGAAGTAGGACCAACGATTGCCTGTGTCTTTGGTCTAGGGAGGTCGTAGTGCGGAGAATAACCGACTGGAAGAGCTAGATGATTCGCTGTTGAATGCGCGTTTCCTTCGCCCAAAACGCCAGCACTGTAGAGTTCAGAAGCAGTAATAATTAGAAAGAGTTCAGTAATAATTAGAAAGAGTTCAATCTGATCCATGCTACGAACTCACCAAAACTCAATCTCTTGCTACCTCTACTTTGATCGTTCACTCAAAACTGAAATAACTTCTTTTCCACAATCCTACAATCCTCCTCTCTCGACCCTTAGGGCCTACCTCTCTCACCGCTCCAATTATATTAACCCCATCTACCGTATCCGTCTGACATGTCTGTCTGCCTGGAGTCTGGAGTCTCTCACCTTACCTGCTTATCTATTTGTTTCGACTTAGCGCCTGTGGATAAACTGGTTCCGGCGATTTCGTTTTACTGGACGCTGTATAAATCCCAACATCACGATTATGAAAAATATGTATAATAGGCCTGTAGTGGTCCCATATGGATGGATGAGTCCTATCTAAACCCTATGTGGGCATGCTGAGAGCCTTTCAAGGATTCTTCTAATGGTTTCATATATCATACAGAACTTGCCTACTGCAAATAAATTCAGTGACTGCTAATTGCAGTCTACGTATGAGCGTTGGTCCTATGAGTGAAAGACCCTATGGGTGATGGTCCCTATATGGTCCCAGAAGCCAATCCGGGGCGGAGGAAGTAGTAGGTGACTTTGGTTGGGGTAGTAGTTGGTGCTGTACGTATAGCCCAGATCCGCCAGGACACCCCAAAGAGGCGAGTGTCTCGTCGTTGTATAATATATATATATATATATATATATATATATATACAGGGTGGGCCATAAAAAAGGAACCCCTACGCATTTTTGCTAATATTTCGACCAAAAGTAAGAATTTTTAAATCAAATTTCACAGGCTGAAAGGCAATTCATATCTACGTATAGCGTCCAAATTTCACCAAAACATTTCAAACAGAACAATAGTTATATCACTTTTAGTGAGTCCACCCACTGTTTTTTGATGGTTCAAAAACTTAACGCAACAACAAGCAACAAAAAACGATTTTACTAAGTCACTTCTCAAATAATTGTTTTCAAACAAACTTGATATTACCAGATACATATTATTATTACTATTTAGAAAAGAAACGGGGTACCAGCGTAACTGCACGTCACTGTGACGTCACTTAGCAAGAAGACGATCAAGTTGGTAAATAAAGAATTTTTCAGGTTAATAATTTTTTATTGAAACAATGAAATTGAAATTTCTAAAATATCAAGATGGGCAAGGTGTCAGTGATAGACAAAATGCGTATGCAAACACTTCATGAGCAAGGTCTTTGAGCAAAAGCTCTAATCGCCGCTTGCCCTGATAAACAGTGGAAGCTGAGTAGGCCTACCGTTAAAAAATATGCCTCCGCATTCATGAAAGGGGATCGGCTCTGGAACGTCGTAAAGGCAGCGGAAGGTCGAAATCTTCCGCACTCCAACAAATGGATAATCACGTAAGGGGATCTATCATGCTGGAGAATACCACAATCTGCGTCCAAAGCTAAAATCGATAAGAGAATTGAAGGTCGTATTGAAGTTGATGTGTGAAGATTTACCTCTGGAACCCATCAACAAAGACATCAAAACTTTGCAAAAAGACTCAGAACATGTATGGGCACTGGTGGTGGACACATTGAACTCAAGTTGTGAAACAATAATCAAGTTTGTTTGATTACAATTATTTGAGAAGTGACTTAGTAAAATCGTTTTTGTTGCTTTTTGTTGCGTTACGTTTTTGAACCATCAAAAAACAGTGGGTGGACTCACTAAAAGTGATATAACTTGTGTTCTGTTTGAAACTTTTCTGAGAAATTTGGCCATTATACGTATATATGAATTACCTTTAAGCTTGTAAAGCATGATTTAAAAATTCTTACTTTTGGCCGAAATATTAGCAAAAATGCGTAGGGGTTCCTTTTTTTTGGCCCACCCTGTATATATATATATATATTCATTCCAGCATGCACCGGTGTGCATCAACTCTAATTCTTTTTATGTACCTGTATACAAGTATGCACTAATCTAGTTTCTGGTTTCTGCTCTATACAATTTCTTTAACGAAGAAAGCTAACCATATGTGGCAAGAGAGAACTTACTTCAAGTATAAATCGGCTCGAACATATTGATTATCATTTCTGGAATTCTGAGTGGGAACTTGGTAGGAGGCATATTCTTCAATTTCATTATAATTCGGAAGTCTATCAAGTGTCCAACGATTTTCATCGAACTCTGAAGATGGGTGAAGGTATCTGCATGTCTGACTATTATTGCGGTAGGGGTTGGTAGAGGTCACATCTGAGCTGCAGAGCTGCATATAGGTCACACCTGACCTGTTGATAGGCGTACAAGTCGCATCTGTGTTTTGAATGGTAAGGATTGGGTCGGCAGTCGTGTGACCATCCTCTGGTATAGTTGCTTTCCATTTGTTTGGTTCTTGTGACGTTTGCGCTTCTGCAGAATGGCACATGACCTTCACATCAGTTGGATCGACTATGGCTCCGTAACTGCGTAACGTTCGTATCGTTTGGCATAATTTGTATTTTGGATCTTCTTTCTTCCCCTCGATGAAGACTTGGGCTTCGGTTCCTTTGTCGTCCACTCGATCGAAGCTACTGCACCGTTGTCCCACACCGTCAAATCTGCATTCAGTGTGGCAAGCAATAGCTGGAAGTTTTCGGGCTGATTCATGAATCCGTTCAGTCCCCACTGAATCACCTAATATGGTATTGCTTGGTATAGATGGCAACATTCGCTGTGGTACGGATTTACGTTTCTCTGATTTCTCATTTTCATAGGTCATCAGTTCTGGATTGGCCACGCTGGATTCCTGAATACGACCACCCTTGTTGTTAACAGGATCATCGCGGAAAACAGGTAGGCTATAATAATAATTTGACTCTGAAAAAGTAAAACAGATTTGCAAGTTCACAATTTATCCACATGCTTTGAGAAAAAAAACTCAAGGACAAAATGAACCGGAAGAGTTATCTTGTAACGTATATCCGAAGTCTAGTCAAAGCGTTTTATTTGTCAATTTGACTATTTGCCTTATGATAGCAGATAGCTACTGTAACATTGGTAAGAGCGTATAGACTGCGTCCCATGCACCTCTGTGCAGAGAGCGTGCGGATAGCGGTTCACTTCCCGAAGGTGGCTTCTTGAAAAAAGATTTAAATCTCGGGTTAGCACCTACGTGCGCGGGGACCTAAAATGGCGTGGCGTCCATTTAAAAGGGCAGCGGTAGTGAAGGATCTCACCCGTTCAATTCATGAAAAATGAGCAGGTCGCAATGGCAAGGCGGGTAGGCCTTAGAGCTGTACCGATATCGCTTTTTGCCGATTATGCCGATACCGCGTATAACCGATTATTAAATTGCCGATACCGATACCGCGTATAGCCGTTTATTAAACTGCCAATACCCACTATGAGACCGAATGCTTCGTCATTTGTTTAGTCAAAATGTTCGGTTCCGAAACAGAAACCAGTAATCTATATAGTCACAACTATTATAAGGGTGGACTTTAAATTAAGTTGGGAAGTTGGCAAACGATAATAGGCCTATGTTTTAATGCGTAAATAATAAGAGACGTAAAACGGTAGATGAAAATCAATAAAAAAACTTGGAATATGATATAATTCAAGTAAAATTATTAAATTATAACACAATTTTGACATCGGCACCGAGCAACCGATTATTTCTGCCGATACCCGATTATACCGATTGTTCTAGTAATCGGCCCGATTACGCGTATATGGCCGTTTAATCGGTACAGCTCTAAAGTAGGCCTACATTAATATTTACTGCTTTTGGATCAGAAATGGCAACCAGTATACATAATTGTGTATTTTCAAGAAATGTTGAGCAGATTTTCCCCAAACCAATACTGAACTCTTTATCATCGTGTTAAACGAAACCTCTACGTATAACTATATCTCTGCTTGATCAGATTTTTCGAAATTGCACAACGTTTGGGCCATGCACGTAGCAAATGGAATATGTAAACGTAAACGATGCCACCTTAAATCTGCTATTGGTAATTAACATCACTGCTGTCACGAACATAACCAACGCATTTCTATCTCTTTTTTCTTACGGCAAGCAACTGCACGGCACACCCATCTAGAGCGTCACTGTGCTGCTGCATTCACCTCACCGATTCCCCATTATATCATTGACTGTGTTTCTCAAACAACATCTTATGAATACGAGTTGGAATTTGTGTATTGCACAAAACAAGTATTACGGTTACAGTCATGCATCAGCAAGTACTGTGCAACAGGTAACACGTAAAGCAAATTATAGCTTATAGGGCCTATACTTTGACCCTTCTTTCTTGATTATTACTCAGTGCATTTGTTTACTTCTTCATAATTATAGTACTCTAATGATAGTAATAACAATAATAATAACAAAAATTTATTGAATAGAAGGTGTAGGAATTCGAGTTGTGCAGAAAGAAATCTCCATAGCTTATCAAACATAGAGTAGTGGTAACATCACTGGCGTGAAGAGCAATAATTAGCGGGATCGCTTCCCGCAACCCTCCCAAAAGGTCCACTCAGACTATCATTCGCCAGATGGCACGTTGGTAAATGAGATTTAGGACGTAATGGGCGCCTTGCATGGCTGCCGAATACAGTTAAATTCGACTCATGTAATAACTTGTGATCATCCGCTCATACTGAATTGTAATCATCCAGCGTAATTGACAGTTTGAATTAACAAAGAATATTATTATTATTATTATTATTATTATTATTATTATTATTATTATTATTATTATTATTATTATTATTATTATTATTATTATTATTATTATTATTATTATTATGTGCATGTACGTATGTACATTATTATTATTATTATTATTATTATTATTATTATTATTATTATTATTATTATTATTATTATTATTATTATTATTATTATTATTATTATTATTATTATTATTATTATTATTGTGTATGTATGTATGTATATTATTATTATTATTATTATTATTATTATTATTATTATTATTATTATTATTATTAGTATTATTATTATTATTATTATTATTATATACAGCAAACTGAATCAAGTTCAATAAGTTAGACGCTTGTCTAAACAGCAGCGAAACTCTTACCATCGTCAGAATATACCAAAGGCGTTCTACGTTGAGAGTAACGTCTGTTGCTTATATGCAGAAAACTCTAAAAAATAGAATAAAATAATAGACAGCAGAATAAGCAACCAATCTGATAGATAAATGAATTCACTTACAGTTAGCGGATTTTTTTCATGGCCATCAATAATAATTATGTATGTACATATATATGTATGAATGTATGTATATGTATGTATTCATGTATGCATGGATGTATGTATGTAATGTATGTATGTATGTATGTATGTATGTATGTATGTATGTATGTATGTATGTATGTATATGTATGTATGTATGTATGTATGTATGTATGTATGTATGTATGTATGTATGTATATATCTGCGGCTATATTGACCATCTTTAGACTAATTCTGTCATTTAGCAATTTCTTGACCTTATGTGAAATTTGCTCGGCAATTCTTGTTTTTCGGAAAATTATCGCGACTATCACGGTCTTTTTCTTAATTCCTGTGTGGTTTTCTGCGATTTTGACGATCCCTTGGTTGCTGTTTAACGACGCTGTGTCATAACAAAGATGATTAGTGTCGCCCTCCTCCTTTATCCAGGCTTGGGACTGGCACTACCACAGGCAGGGTAATGGCGGAGTTCGATTTTGACGATCTTCATCCCACTGACTGATACCTTGTAATTTGGAATCGTCTGCCATTAAGGGGTGACAGGTTCCTGTTAGAAGAAGACCCGCATGCCGTCGTCAACCGGGAATATCTTGTAATCGGTTAACGAATTAAGGGTCAGACGATTCTTTGGAGTAGCATCAACCACCATCCATGGAAACGTTCTACAGCCTATCGAATGCCTTTGGGACTGGCACTACCACAGGCAGGGTAGTGGCGTAAGTTGACGTACGCTCTACCAGCGTGGTTTTGTTTTGTAGGTGGTGGAAGGATTTATGCGAAAGGTAAAGCGAGCCGGGTTCCTTCCAAGCGATGCCCCGACCGGTCTCCGATATGCAAATGTATTCTGCTGGCTGCGAATTGTCTTACCTGCAGTCGTTCCTCATCCTGGATGTAACGCGGCCCAGGAACACTGAGCATAGTGTCAACTACGAGTATTGGATGGGAATCAATGATAATTGGCAGGATTCAAAGTGTCGAAGACCACCCATGCATGGTGACTCTTCCATTTATCGGAACATCGCTCGCAAATTGATGAACTTTTCGTTCATACATTCATACGTACAAACTATACGCATACATACATAGGCCTACAGATATACAATTATACACGCAGGCCTAAGAGTAATCGAAATCGTAATCTCCAAACTTCTAAGGCGCCACTCGAAAGCCAAGCGCAGGGCACCAGCTTATTCATGAGTGCTTCGTCTAGTCAGTAGTGACAGTATAGGGTTATCCATAAGAGTTGTCCGAAGGAGGTCCGAGTCTGGTTTCCAGAGGATCGGAGGGGTAGAGTAGCTGTTAAGGCGGGTGTCGTTTAGGTCGAGAATTGGAAGGTACAGGATCAGGTAAATCAGGGTAAGAGTTCTTGAAACAGAGACTTTAGTTTCGAGTGAAATGCCTGGCAATGGGAGTGATAGGATAGAGGAACCTGAGGAAGGTGATGGTTGGTGATACACAATGATGGTGGAGGAACCGAAAAGTGCGGAATTCAGAAGGCAGATCTTTCCAGAGACTTGGTGCAGTGTTGGGTGTTGCTCGGTTGGAGAACTTGAGATGAGTAGTGAATGGGGTTCGAGAAAGAGTGAGAACGGCGGATGATCGGGTAGAACGGGTTGGCTGGATGGTGAAGAGTTCGCGGAGATAAATTATATTGGCTGGGAGTGTAGAGAGTTGTAGGTCAGTGATAGAACTTTGGATTCTTTCTAGGATTTTTAACCAATGGATTGATTTGAGGATGGGAGTGACGTGATGATGTTTGGGCGCTCTGGTGACAGCTCTGGCCAATGAGTTTTCGATGAGTTGCAGACGATTTAGATGGGTGGATTAATACAGTGCCTTTTATCACTGCACCTCCGACATATTTAAAGCTTTGAGATTTGCACAAACTTTATTTGTAACATTTGTAATGGAATCGCAAATAATATAGCACCACCTCGAGAGAGTGACTCATCAGAGGCGCCCAGATCTGGAAACCAACCACCTCCCGAGCTCGTCTAACGTCACCTGGAATTACTTTCTGAGGCAGAATTTTATGGCATAAGACCAGTGATGTGGTCTCGAGACCGCGGTCTTGGTCTCAAGACCGTCTCGAGACCGAAAAAATGCGGTCTTGGTCTTGGTCTCAGTCTCGAATGTGCCGGTCTTGGTCTCGGTCTTGGTCTTTAAAGGTGCGGTCTTGGTCTTGGTCTTGGTCTTAAAGGTGTGGTCTTGGTCTTGGGCGTCTGGTCTCGGTCATTCGCCTTTGGTCTTGGTCTTGCGCCTTTGGTTTGGCCTTTGGTGGGAACTAAAGTGGATTAATTATTTGTTAAATGTTGTCGATATATTCGGTTATTCAGGGACTTCTGAGATAGCTTCGAATTCATGCGACGATCCGCCTATATAGGACAAAGCGAGAGAGGACCGCGTTGTTCGCTTCTTATCAGAAGCGACAAAGAAAACGTTGAGGCACAGTTAACCATGACCTCTGGTGCTTTAGTGACTAGTTTCACTTACACTGATGCTGTTTCTCGAGGCAAAATCAGTAGCCGGGTAAACGATGCAGATCAGGTATTTGGTGGGGAATTTTTCTCTACTAGCAAAGTTTTTTTGTATTCCGCAACACCTGCACCTACTGAGTGTCTTTAGCTATAGCTATAGTGTGCTCTTCATGAGACCTCGAACACTTGGGTACAAAACCATTAACTATAAATATAATAAGCATCTGATCTGAATAATGGGAATATGTAACACTACAACTGAGAATTGCGTTTATGGTATTGAGGCTTAGATCTTGGTCCTGGATGATGCGGTCTTGGTCTCGGTCTCGGTCTCGGTCTTGGACAACGCGGTCTTGGTCTCGGTCTTGGTCTTGGACCACGCGGTCTTGGTCTCGGTCTTGGTCTTGAACCACGCGGTCTTGGTCTTGGTCTTGGACCCCGCGGTCTTGGTCTCGGTCTTGGTCTTGGAATTTTGGTCTCGTGCACAACACTGCATAAGACTGACCGTGCTCTTTGTGGAGCCCAAGCTCTTCTTCTTCGACTCCTCTTTTGATCGGGATAGACGGGAACCTAATTTTCAAAAAGACATAAAACCAAACTGAAATGTTTCATAGGCTCTATTCATCATTATTCAAGTCAATTAATTAAGGATAAAATTAATTAGCAAAAACTGCCTCCTAATTAGTATTCAGATATTTTAACTATAGTTTACTTACCATCCAAAGATGAGATAGGGCGGTAGGGGAAAGGCTTGTAATATGGGCCACTGTGTAATATGGACCTCGATCGACTGTATTTCCCACCTATCATGTCTGCGGAGAGCTCTTACAGTGGGAAACCATCCGTATACTGATTTCAACTTCCTGTTCTGGATGTGTTCCTTTACTAATAACTTCTGCCCGAAAAGCATCAATGTTTACGTTTTGATACATGTTGCTTATAAGACTTTGTCGAACTTCAACAAGTGTTGTATAGTTTAGGATTTCATCTATGATATGCCCTGATGTTTCAGAAGATAGACAATTTCTTAATTATATAAAAACACAACTTTGTTGATCTAAAATACATTCGTCGATCACGCTATAACAGATTTCCCCGAAGCACACCATTTGTGTAATATGGTCCTGTGATCGAATGTGTAATATGGACCATATCTTTATGGAATGAGACGGTAGAAATAGGCTGTTATGGCTATTTTTTCCATGTAACCGGTTCTCAGTGTTGCTTACATTAGGCATAGGCCAAATTGCTTTCTTAATGGTTATCCTAGTGAGTTTAATCTTAGGAAAGTTTTTTTTTACTGTTTTCATATATTAGTCTGCGGCACGGTTACATTGCAATTCCATCTTTAAAATGGTGGCTCATATTACACACCCGGTCGTGTAATATGAGCCACTTTCCGTATTTTGAAAAATTCGTTAAAACTTTATTTGCACAGTTTAAGGAATCATTCCTTCATATTTG
>JACEVL010003666.1:0-12299 GCA_020284085.1 Aporrectodea caliginosa
TCTACCTGTCATAGTCTGACTTCTGTCTGTCATAGTCAGACTTCCACCAGGCCTGTCATAGTCTGACTTCTGCCTGTCATAGTCTGACTTCTGCCTGTCATAGTCTGACTTCTACCTGTCATAGTCAGACGTCCACCTGTCATAGTCTGACTTCTGCCTGTCATAGCCTGGCTTCTACCTGTCGTAGTCTGACTTCTACCTATCGCAGTCTGACTTCTACCTGTCATAGTCTGACTTCTTCATATCATAGTCTGACTTCTTCCTGTCATAGCCTGACTTATACATGTCATAGTCTGACTTCTCCCTGGCATAGTCTGACTCTATACCTGTCATAGCCTGGCCTCTACCTGTCATAGTCCGACTTCTGCCTGTCATAGTCTGACTTCCGCCTGTCATAGTTTGATTTCTACTTGTCATAGTCTGACTTCTACCTGTCATAGCCTGGCTTCTACTTGTCATAGTCTGACTTCTACATGTCATAGTCTGACTTATGCCTGTCATAGTCTGACTTATGCCTGTCATAGCCTGACTCCTACCTGTCGTAGTGTGACTTCTAAGTTCTACCTGCCATAGTCTGACTTCTATCTGTCATAATCTGACTTCTGCCTGTCATAGTTTGATTTCTGTCTATCATAGTCTGACTATATACTTGTCATAGTCTGACTTCTACCCAGGGCCGACGAGAGGGGGGGTCAGGTGGGGTTGCTGCCCTGGGGCCCGGTTCTATGGCAGGGGCCCCTGGCAGGGGCCCGGAAATGTCTAAAACTTTTTCAAACTGAAGAAACCTGTGGGTTTTTGCTAATGCAGTCTAATTACTTCAATTTAATAGCTAGGTAATGAATCAAATGAGGTACTATATAGATCTTTTGAATTTCTTTACAAGCCAATAACGAATGTGACGGTGGAAATGGGACTGAAAAGGTTAGCATTGTTGTTAACGAAAACGATTTAATAACTGTGAAACTTAACAGTCTCAGTTGCTCAGTCAGAGGATTCAGGAGTGAGCTCAGTAACAGAAGTTGGTCATCACTCATCAGAATGGTTTTGGACTATCTGCTGCTGCAAAGTTAACTGATGCAGACAAATTTCGATTTCTGACTGAATTCTATACTCCACCAGAATCGTATGCGCGCCATGGCCAAGAACTTTGCATTACGGGGTGCGTAATGCAAAGTTCTAGGCCACGTTATAGTTCAATAACTTGAATTTGAAAAACACTGCTTATCAGAAGCCTAAGCTTATTTTGAGATTTATCAGCAGTCGACCTAGAATTATTCGTTTTCTGGGAGGCAAAAAATTTGTACTGGATGTAAATTTCTGAATTGAAATTTAAGTTATTGTCAAAATAAATAATACTTTAACTTAGGCCTACAGCTGAATGTAATTTATCACAATAAATAATTGATATCAAATTACCAATATTTGATATTGTTATAATTCCATTAAGTTGATAACGAATTAGAAGATGAATTACCATCAGAAATCTGGAACTCAATATAGGTCTAAAGGAAAGAAAGATTGGTGAAAGTCAGGAATGTAAACGAGAGACAAACAATCCTTCAAAGCCTTGCATTTTCAATTTCATCAAAAGTGAATGATGCAGCAAAGCAGGCTGACAATATCGTTGCTAGTATGATAATAGATGTACGTGGAGTTGATCATGGTAGACTACAGAGCGAGTTGTTGACGTACTCCATATAGACAATGCAACACAGCAATTGACGTATCCTCACCTCTTGAAATTGGATATCATAATGTGATAAATGTCATTTAAAAATCATTTATCACATTCACATAATCACATTTTCATATTAAATTTCTGTAATTTCTTTATAATTAGAGTCATAGATGGACCTTTTAAGCCAGAAATTGATTTTCACATTTACTTTTACTATTATTAATCAGGGCTTTTAAAAGGAATTTTTAGAACTGCACGACCCGTTATAAAGCCATAGTGAATTATTCCAATTCGGATGACAATGAACATATTATAACTAGTTTTAACTGCAAAAAATGCTTCTACAGCTGCACAAATTCATTTAGAACTGCCCTTTTTGTGTAGAACTGCACACTAAAAAAGCCCTGTAAATATTATTATTAAAATATAGGCCTAGTTTGATATTATTTTTCAGGCTTACACCAGACTTGGGCTTAAAAATAAAAACGAGGGCCCTGATGGATGTCTGCCCCGGGGCCCGATTTAGCTCTCGACGCCCATGCTTCTACCTATCATAGTCTGACTTCTACCTATCATAGTCTGACTTCTACAACATGTCATAGTCTTACTTATGCCTGTCATAGGCTGACTTCTACCTGTCATAGTCTGATATCTACCTGCCATAGCCTGACTTCTCCTTGTCATAGTCTGACTTTCGCCTTTCATAGTCTGACTTCCGCCTTTCATAGTCTGACTTATCTGGTTTCTCCGGCCTATCGGAATTTGCCTGGGCTTGTCCAAGAGATTATAGTTTTTGACCATGGTGACATTGTGCATTGCGGTAACGGTCCAACAGATATTATCTATGTCGATCACACAGTAAGTTGTGGTTCAATTGCTGACTTGATTAGCTATCATAATATACGCTCAATTTATTTTGGACAAGGTACGGCCTAACGTGACGACCTGTAAACCTTTTCATGCTTTTTAACAGTTCAATTAGGCCTACAGTTTCTTGTTGAAAGCTTAATAATTAGTTCAATCGGAGTCTTCGATATTCAAGTTCACGTATTTCTGTCGTGTTTAAAGGAATTCCAGTATTGTAGTCAACTGGCTGGCGTAAGTAGAAGTTGGATTGATTCAAACAATTCTTTGCGTAACTAGAAGTTGGATAGCCTATATGACAGTTTTCATGGACAGTTGTTAGCCTATAACTCATCGATCCAACTTCTATTGACGTAAGGAATTTCTAGAAGTCTATAGATTAGATTAAAGTCAAGTTTTGCAACACATTTTTCTCTCTGCATTTTAGGCATTGTAGGCTATTATATAATATTCGTTTATTGAAACCTGAGTGACAAATCGCATTCAGTGACAATAGAGGTAATTACAGTGTCGAGAAGTTAACATAAAATTGAGTTATCGTCTAAACAGTGCCCTATAGGTATAAAGTTAGTGTCATCTTTTTCAGAGAGTGTGAATTGGTGTGGTCTAGGGCGCAGGTCATAACAGCGCTGAACAATAGGTGGAAACAATTAAACTCCGTAGGACGTGCAAGCCATTGTCAATGACTGCTTTTAGCAATCGTCCTTTGACCCCCTGAATCATTGACTCCAACCGCTCGGCATCAGATGGTAGAAAGTTCAGCCGCTGCACTTTGCGAGGAAGCGCTCTAGCTTGCTGCGGTCACCAGAAGATGCGAGACCCACCAGGCGGGGGCGGCATATAGGATTCGTGATGTGACCGTGGCCCTGGTCGCACCGTGGAGCGTCGATCGCCTGAGGGAGGTCGTGGGATCTCAGGAGCCCAAGGGCGTAGAGGGAGCTGGTGCATGTTCCGAGGAGTCGCTCGATGTGCTGAGTGGCCCGGAGGTCCCTGGGCCAGGGGTAATGGTAATGCCCAGCAAAACCATAGAGTCAACCCTCTCCATGTCTGGGATGGGAGGAGGCTCACCAGCCCTCCGGTTGGCGTGTGAATATCACCTCCTTTGACTTTGATGCGTTTAATTTGAGGTTGTTCCTAAGAGCCCATGCCGAGATGGCTGTTAGTTCTTGTCTGATAGTGTTTCTCATTGAAGCAGGGACTATCAGATAAATGCCATCGGCGAATTTGACCATCTTGTTGCGTTCATTGACTGGATGGAGGTCGGATAAATTAACGATGTAGGAGGATGGGCCAATCCCGGAGCCCTGTACAACGCTGGCGTTGATGGTGGCAGCATTCGACAACCGTCCGGCAAATCGTGTCATGTCTCCGATCTTTGAAGGAAGTCGACCATCCAATTGAAGATGTTATCTGGAAGGTCGAGTTGAGAGAGCTTAATTGAGACTGAGGGTCGAGTGTCGGACGGTGTCGAAAGCCTTAGAAAAATCAAGGGAGACGAGGCCTGGGTGACTGAGGCTTCTGTCATGGCAGCTGTCGTTGACCCCGTCGGTCGAAAAGCGAATTGGTCTTCTAGGAGTTGCGATGTTGGTGCTGCACTGAATGATGGATAGAATTAGGTGTGCACAATTTCTCTCTCGATGAGCCTGGAGAGGACCGGAACGATAGAGATCGGACGGTAGTCGGACTGTCGGAAGGATTCTTAGGCGAGTCTATTATTGCAATTGGATGAATGACGGCGGTTTTCCATTGACTTGGCACATGAGAGTAGGAGACAGAGAGGTTGATAAGGTGGGTAAGGATTCCAGCATATGCAGGGGCTGCAAGGCGTAAGTAGGCTAACAGGCAGGCAGGCCATCGGCTCCGTCGGCAGTTTGGTGTAGATGATCGAGCAGTTGAAATATTCTATATTCAGTGACGAATTCCTGGTTTGTTGTTGCTGTTGCTCTTCTTTTAGGCAGGGTCGACGTATTCATCGTCTGTCGAGACCATGTAAAAATAGGTGTTGAGGATTTCGGCCGTGAGTGTGGTGTCAGGGTCAACAGCTGGTCTCCCCTTTGTTAGCTATATCAGAGTCTTTGGATCAAGTTGCGTCGATAGAGTAGAGCGACGACAGGAGAACTTAAATATTCATCTGGCTTTGTAGTCATGGGTGGATGTACACAACTGACTGGCCTTGTTTGTAGCATTGTTCTACAGCTGAGCCATCATCCATGAACATATGCCGCGTAGGGACCTTGGGCAAGTCCTTCACTCGCAATTGCTCATGCGCTTCGGCGTGAAACTCCGATTCAGCGTCCGCGCAGTAGTCGGGAGCGCCTCTGAATAGGCAATCTGGTAGGGGCGCTATAACAAGTGTTCAAATACAATACAATACAATACAATATGATATGCCTGATTATCATCGGCGTGCTGGTGAGCTGGATACGCTGCAATTCCCGAAGAAGAAAGAACTAGGTCTTTATTAGTGGTGTAGAAGATGTGGACTAAGGTTCTTGGTTTGAAGCCTGCGTATGACAAGTGAGACTATAATGCCAGCACTTGAAATGCGATAAGCAGAACTGACATATCTGGATTTATCTGTTGTGTGGTGTTTCAATAAACAGTTTCAATCAAATCAAAAAGATGCCTGATTGGTACCTTTCGAAGAATGTGTAGATTGTGATTATTTCATTGTTGCTGTTCCAGGAAGATGTCTGGTGGGAGTGAAGTTATTAAAAGTGATTACATGCTGAAACGGTCGCAGATGAGAGGCAAATTCAAAACGAAAAACTACAAAAATCGATGGTTTCAACTGACTTCTAAAGTTCTGCGTTACTCTGATGGGTCCATTGAGGTGCATCATTTTAGTATCAACTGTAGGCCTATATATTGTTTTATTTTCTGTCCATGATATTATTATTTTGTTATTATTGTCACTTCTATTGTTTTACCTGAGGGTAAGCATAATTCCAGTCGGGTTCAAAACATTGAGCGTAACTATAACTATAACGAAAAAATAATACTAACTATAACGTACTGTAACTATAACTGAAATAAGAAACCATTAACTGTAACTGTAACTAAAATAAAATCTGTATGGAGAATCACACTGCATCCATCCCATTAGCCTATGTAATATATTCGTTCATAATGACATTAAACATCATATAGGATACCGGTAGTTTAGAGAGTGCCTCTGAGTAGATATGTTGAAGGGGCGCTATATAAATGTTCAGTTACATTACATTATATCACATTACTTCATGGCTGTCTGCCCAACTGACTCTTTCTGACTGTCTACTTGCCTGTATGCAGGCACGTAGCCAGACTTAAATTCAAGTGGAGGCAGACCATTGGCAAAATTCTCGTTTGCCGGGTCATTAGTCAATCGAAGTTCCAGTATATAAAAAGCAAGAGGAGGCAACTGCCTTCTGTTGCCTCAATGTAGCTACGCCTATGCCTGTATGTCTGACATTATTACATTGATGCATGGTGTTCCTTTCAGAGGGGAGTTGGGAGACTGAAAGGTCAGATAGATCTAAATCTGGTGACGACCGTTGAAAATGCCGATGGCCTTGGAGACCGACCAAATGCATTCCAGGTTCAAGAGCGTTTTAATTTAGGGCCAGAACATGTGCAATAAGTTGATGAATTTGCCATTTTTATTTTATGAATTTTTTATGGTCTCGGCATTAGCCTGCTTGTATTTAGGCCTATACTTTCATTTTCTGTGAAATAAAATTATTAGGCCTAATCTAATGACTAGAGTACGTCGCAAGTGTTTGTGGATTTTTCATTGATTTTTGACGGGAAAATGTTTAATTATGGCCCACCAGCATCATTATATATCACAGTTATTATACTTATTATATGAAGATCTATAAAGAGTGGTGCAGCGGTGTTGCTAAATACACCACATAAAATTATGCACTAAATACACCACGTACATGGCTACACATAAGGGTGGAATACTCTTGTAATATTACATGAGTTGGTGGAATGTCCGCTCTCGGTGGAGATTACAACCAAGCGTGTGATATGTTATGTTAAACCTGACCAGGAGGTGGAATTTAACAAGCAGTTATCCAACGAAGCGCATTAATTTATCAATAAATCAATCAATCAATCAAAATTTATATAGCGCCCCTGAAAACAAGTTCCTGAAATATGCCGGCCTACATAATAATACAGGTAATAGTTGATAACTATTTGTTGCCTTATTGTCACTCTAACATTGGCTTCTTGTTATGGTATATGGTACAATCTTGCTTAGCATTCATTCATAACTTTTGTTAAATTGCAATGTACCTGATAGCGGTGTGACTATCAGTTTTTGTTACCAATAAAACGAATATAATAATAACATAAGGTATAATAAAACTGTAGATTGTAATTCTACCCACTAAATACATCGCATATGCGCTAAATACACCACATTTGCAATATATACACCGGAAATGCTCTAAATACACCACATTTGCACTAAACAAGCCACGTATGCATTAGATACACCACATATGCACTAAATGCACCACGTATGCACTAAATGAACCACATAATTATAATAAAGAATATTATTATTATATGCGCTAAATACACATATACACACTAAATACACCATATATGCACTAAGTGCACCACATAATGCACTAAATGCACCACATATGCACTAAATATACCGCTCATGCTCTTGTTTCTGTTGCGTTAATTCGTAAAATCAACTAATTAATCTATCTATTTTCGCTATCTCTTTTATTGATAGAATGAAATTAGGGTTAGAGTGATCGAATACTTGTACTTTTTTTTATAAAACTAAGAAAATAATTGCTTAATTGTTGCATTTTAGATAAGTTTGAGTTAACTTATCAACTGATGGAAACTTTTATTGTAATCATGCAGAAATATTTTGACTAGTTTATTGACTTCCATATCATATCATCAACAACATTTCAATATAACATACTGTTTATGACAAGGATATAAATCAATATACACCACACACAAAGAGTTTTCGTTAACAGGTTGTGTACAAAACTGGCGAACCTGATGTTGATGAAACGTGTACGCTGTACATAATTGCCGTCTATGAGCAGCAGAAGAATGATTGGATTGACGCAATAAGGAGAGGTATTTGGCATTTTCCCATCGTTGGCCTTTTCCTTCAGAAAGAGTTTACATGCGCTTTGAAATTCTTTACCATATGACAGTGTAATGCCGCAGTCTGGGCAACTTTCGTAATAATAGTAATAATTATTAATAATAAAAAAAAATAATAATGGTACCTTCTCTTCAAACCTTGAAGACGAGGCCTGACCAGTGTGGTTGAGAAGATGACGGTCCCGAACAGCAGTTGCAAAGACCCCCTCCCGATTCAGGATTTTGAACTGAGATATACCTATTTTTGTGTTTTGTCGGCCATATTCGACACTATTGCCAGTACGATAAATCGATTTCTTGACCTAGACAATGTTAAATTTGATACTTCATTTGTCATTGTAGCTTACCTATGATCTGTTGTATACTGTTTTCTGTGTTCGCGCCATATTGTCCCACCTTAGGTTTGACTGGCAACAGAAATCTTTGTTCTGTATCTCGAGGTGAACTTGTTGTTCCCTTTGCGCGCATTTCAAAGACGCAGCATTGTGCCTTTTCAGTGGTTGGGCCAACCACCTAAAGTAAAATTCCTTCTGATATGTGTTCTGTTAGCTAGAGACTCTGCAAACACCTTTTACGAGCATCTGAAAACTGCTCTTTATCGCCAGAGTTGGACTGGGAGCGCCTCTGAGTAGGTATCTTCGAGGAGCGCTATGTAAGTCCTCCGAATGAATGAATTAATTAATGTGGCTAATTAAAGGTGTTTTTGACTGTTACATTAGTTACATTACAATTTCATTCTATTTCGTTTGTGTTTAACATCTAGCCTGTTCCAGTTCCGGAGGTCGGTTTAGTCACAAGTACCATCCTGGCATTTGGATGACGAGGGGGTTAAAGTTCAGCTGCTGTGAAAGCATCAACAAACGATCGGAAGGCTGCCAACCCGTGACCTCTCCATTTGCCAAAGTATATCAGCGCAATAACAAACTGGTTGAGCAACATAAAGGAATGGACTGGATTGACAATGGAGGAATTGATAAGACTGACGGAAGACAGGAGACGCTGGAGGAATATTATTCATGATGCGGCCGACCCTCGAAACGAGGATGGCTGAGAACAGAACAGATCAGCGCAATTGCCGGTAGCGTATACTATGATTAGCTATCATAGTATACGCTCAATTTATTTTAGCCAAGATATGGTCTAACCTAAAGAACTGCAGGCCTAAACCTTTTCATGCTTATTTAACAGTTCAATTAGGCCTAGAGTTTTTACTTAAAAGTTTAATAATTAGTTAAATCGGAGTCATCGATATTCAAATTCACATATTTCTGTCGTGTCTAAAGGAATCCCAGTATCGTCAAATGGCTGGCGTAAGTAGAAGTTGGATTGATGAAACCAATTCCTTGCGTAACGAGAAGTTGAATATATGACAGTTATCATGATAACTCATCCATCCAACTTCTGTTGACGCAAGGAATTTCTAAAAGTCATTAGATTAGATTAAAATCAAGTTTTGCAACATATTTTCTCTGCTTTTAAGCATTGTAGGCCTACCATAACCTGACTTCTACCGTTCTTAAATGTTTTATTTTAGGAGGAAACCTTTGGTTTCGTTTTTGCACTGTACGATTATCAGTCAACAGAGGATACCGAGCTTGACATTGTAAAGGTTAGTTTTCTGGTAGGCCTATGTTAAAGGTTATGCAGTATTTGTTTGATAAAAAAATGTTTGAAACAACATCGGCCTATGCTGTAAGAAAGTCATTTTGCAATTGCCTGTGCTGTTTTTTTTTCAGGGCGAACAATATGAGTTACTAGAGAAGTTTGAAACTGAAAAATGGTTAAAAGTTAAGAATAAGAAAGGGTAAGTGAGAATATTTGCTGAGAGAACATTTGTATTTACTTGAGGCAGCTTTTACACATTTGACTATTCTTGGTACCCGGTAATCGTGCAAGACCTTGACTTTGATACCCTATCCCCGCAACTGCTCATTCTGCTTAGTGTTGTATCAGTAACTGTTGCGAAATTCATAATTGCTTGGGCACTATGGAGCGCCGTAGATCTGGAGCGATTTTGAGTCGTCCCAACCTTTGTTGAGATCTGGGGTTTCTGGCATCCTGGTAGAGCTCTGAACCACTCAGCAAAGAAGACGAACTGAGAGACGACCCCCCGATTTCCCGACATAACTATAGTGTTGGCCTAAGACGTACAGGTACTTCTTCCAGCTGAATTATCTACCATAGTCTGACTTGACGGCATGACCTGGTTAGAGCTTAGTTTTTGTGTGCCATTGGGTGATGTCTTGTGCATTTGTCATTGGTGTTATATGAGTTGCCAATTAATTTTAGTGAGACTTGTGTGATTCTGACAGTTTCACAAACATCTTCAAGTTTTCTTGATTGGCGAAGTTTTTATAGTGTGCAAGGTAAAGATTGCAGTGTCAGTGTCCTGTATCTTGTAGACATGTGTCTGGCTATTTATACAGAGCAGCTTTAGAAACCTCACAAATAACTACGTATTGTTAGTCCAGCTGATCTTTTACTGCATTTTATTTTGGTTGCATCTACGATCAAATTCCTATTTGTGAAATCATTCTTTACAGGACAGTTGGTCTTGTTCCTGGATCATTTGTAAAAATGACTGAAGGCAATGAAGACGGCTTAGATGAATTTGAGTAAGTGAGCATTACCGTCAGTTTAATATACCGTAGACTCGTTTACGCTCTCCCGGATTATGTGGCATTCTGTGCAATGAGAAGTGGTGTTATGTCCACCAAAGCTGCGTGGTAAGGCGTATCCCCGATGACTGTGCTTCAACGAGTTCACAGTAGGCCTACTCGTTGAGTGTGCTTCAACGAGTCCACACTTGAGGGTTTCTTCAGTTGAGGCAAGGAAAACAATTTATCCAGCACAATTTGATAGTAAAGCAATTTCTAGAATGTTTAACATTGTCGCAAAATCAGAATCCTTTAAAATCAAAATCCCGTCTTGAATGAAACTTCTGCGTGGCTGAGAAACTTCGTGGAGTTCGAGTGTATGCGATTCATGTTCTGCTATTTGCAAGCATTATCAGCGGCGCCGCTAGGATTTTAATTGTGTACGCACAATCAGCATGCGACCAGACGTAGGCCGGGACCCGGTGGACGAAAGTATGTGGGGGTATGAAGAACGAGCGTCCACACTGTAATGGTAGTCGTGTTTGAATAATAATAGTAATAATAATAATAATAATAATAATAATAATAATAATAATAATAATAATAATAATAATAATAATAATAATAATAATAATAATAATAATAATAATAATAATAATAATATCTTTTCTTTAATAAGCGCCTGACAAACGCACTGCGCTGTATATTTACATGTTATGCAATTTAAATTTTAACTACTAACAGAACAGACAGCCTGCAATACAATATATGACTGCAGACAATACTAGCAAACCAGACATTTATCGAAATTAATATAAAAACTAGAAAATACGTTCAATCTCCAAGAATCCCATAAGCCTTAAGGCTTAAGGTATAAACATATTGCTGACCAGACACAATTAGCAGAAATTGTGAACAAATAGTACACAAACCAAGCAAGAAGGATTCAACAACCGAATCGTGAAGCCATGTGGTAATGACGTGGTTTTACTAAATGTTCAAGGAACAAAACATTTTGAAATTTGATATTTTGAAATTTGACAGATAATTCGAGAAAAGCCATTTAGGTGTGCAAATATAATATTTGTACAAATGTCATATTAACAGTATATTATACTCATTATAATATGATAGTATTATGCCTATATATTATAGGCCTAATAATTCTAATAGTAAACCCTAGATAATATCATTAGGCTATGCCAAACATCAGGCGCGTAGGCCTAACTAGCATAACGCAATTACGCAACTGCGTAAAGATATTAACAGCTCTCAAAACTACAAACCGTTTAGATTACTTATTGACTTTGTAGAATACCATTATTCGTTGAATTTCTATTGTGCAGACTTTGTTATTGTGAGGTCGGTAACTCATGACTCTGGAAATTTCGTGGCACTTCTGAAATTTCGATCACAGCTAGACCCACAGTAGCTTAAAATAATCATCGTAGGCTAATGTCATAATTATGTTCCACGCAATGACGGTGACTGACCAGAACATACAATACAATACAATACAACTTGCATTTATAACGCGCCTTAATAAAACAAAGTCTTACTCAAAGGACGCGTTACAATGTACTTACTAATCATAGTACTTAGAGAAGAGATACGTTTTAAGTTTAGATTTAAAAATATTAATTGAGGATGATCTTCGGATTAGTTCTGGTAGTGAGTTCCATTCAGCTGGACCAGCTACTTCAAACATTCTGTTTCCAAATTGTAGATTTGTTCTTTTGATTATGAAGTCTCTTTTCGAAGCCGATCGCAATCCACGTCTTGATTCAAGAGCAGCACATGGTGTGACTAAAGATGATAAGTAAGGAGGAGCAGAACCTGACATTATTTTGAACATGAAAAGACAGATTTTAAAGGATATCCGAGCCTGAATGGGTAACCAGTGCAATTGCTGAAGGGAGTTGGTGATGTGATCTCTAGGGCCAAGGTTCTTGACTAGACGAGCTGCAGTGTGGATAACAGAAGTAAGCGGTGACAGGGTGGATTTTGGGAGACCATAGAGTATT
>JACEVL010003667.1:5000-12359 GCA_020284085.1 Aporrectodea caliginosa
TGAATGCCTCGTGATCTCTTTCTAATTCATCTGCTCTAATGACTAATTCGTCAACCGAACTGCAGATGTCACTGGCCGATCCTTTTGATATCAGTTCAGTGCAGTATGCTTCAAAACTTTTCAATATTGTGCAATATCTGTCAATTTCTTCCATTCCAGTTTCCATTTCCTTTAGATGCTTTGATTTTATCACAGATAACTCATCCAAGAGCAATTTTGTATGTCGATCAATCATGTCCTTAAGTTCTTGATTTCTTGCATGAATTTCTTTTTCTTTCTCGACTATTTCTGTCAGAAAATCTGCTTTTCTCTTCTCTTTATTAGTTCTGATTAGTAGCATTTCATCACAATAGTTCGATATCTTCCATGCTTTCTCTCCAATCGTGTGGCGAAATTCTTCATCGACTGTAGTCACATCTTTGCAATCGTGTAACTTATGGCTTTCAACAAAACACGAGACGCAGACAATTTTTTTGCATTCGGCGCAATAGTAGTCTAATGGTTTATGAATGTGTTTGGTGCAGGATTTCATAGAAACTAATTGCTTCTTTTCTGATTTCATGTCACTTCCAATATTTACCATTTGGTGATTTCTACTCAGTTTCTGAAATAGGTGAACTTTGACGCAGCTATCGCAGTAGTTATCTTGGCATTCTAAGCATCTCATCGTAGCTTTTGGTATTTGTCCTGTTTTGTCCTCATTCCTGACATTACACATATCGCAGATGATGGTGGCACTCCCAATTTGCAGCGTAGTCTTGAACTCCAAGAGGTTTTCCATGAAGAAGTTTTTCTGTACACCATTCATTCCATCTTCTGGAATGGTGAACTCTTTCCGACACAACGGACAAGGCATCTTCTCTCCTGGTTTCTTCTCGGCCGTATCTGCATTGCGCTTGAGGCATTCCAAACAGAATGTGTGAATGCATGGTAAGACTCTTGGATTCGTGAATGCACTCATGCAGATTGGACATTCTGTTATTTCTTTAAGTTGCTTTTCAGCTTTTCCTCCCGCATCCGCCATCTTCACTTAATTAGGAACCTATTAAACAGAATCTACAAATGCTGCGATGACCAAAGAATGTCTTTTTCAATATTCAAGTGATATTCCTAATATTGTCAAACAAAGTGAAATAACTGTAAACGATTTGATATTAAATTTAAATCAAATCAAAGCAGACGTTAGAAATCGAAAAGAAATGCAGGAACCTTAAAACTTTGCTGAGATTTGCCCGTCAAGACAAGAGCGTTGGCTTGAACCTTCCACCTTCGGCAGAAGACCATCGTATTTGGTGGATGATTAACGTCTTTTAGTCAGGAACCTATTGATGAGTTCATTTTAAGTCACAATTTCTAAATGTTGTTGGGAAGATTAGACGGCGAGGGAAGAGAAACCTGCACTCGTATGCCGTGTATAAGAAGATGTTCACCATAATGCCATACCCGTGAGGGCTGTGACTGCCTCTCAAAATAGCTTAAGAGACTTCTCTTCACATCTTCTCCTCCAGAGGATTATAACTTCTGACTATGGTTTCATATGAAAGACCATAGATTGATGCTTTCTTCATTATAATAACGGCGTTATAGAAATCTATACAATGGCTAATACTATACCACAGAATACCTCAAATTTGTGCAGTCTCGATATCTAGAAGACAATACACTTGGAAAGTAGACCTAAACAATCCTTCAAAAAGCCTTCATCGGATCTTGTTTTCTTACAGACATATATTTTGTTTTATGTAGGGGTAGGGCCTATCCAATCATCGCCATTTAAGACTTGAAAAACAGTCGTCATATCTGGCTATAGGTTTGCAAATACATTTTATGGTTTGCATATTTCTTAGCTATTTCGGTTTGTTTCGAACGTTTGTTTTATGGCTAACTTCAAAATTTCAAAGTGTCGTTGGTTTTCGTAAAGTTTAAGTCAAAACAACCATCGGCCTCCTTTGTCACTCTTGACTTATTCTCCTATGCCCGTCGGGCTGTAACAATTACAAATGCCCGTCACTGTAACAATTACAAATGCTCATATTATGCCGTACATTTAGTTATAAAAACTTGTGCATTAAAAATCATCAACTAGCCTAATTGTCATTCATCGCTTTGCTCAATATCTCTGCCTCTTTGGAAATTAACGCGTTAATTTTCCACGGCTTTATTTTTACTTTCGATTTCAATTTCTTCAAGTTCGAGTTCTTATTTGCAATATTTGCTGTGGCAGCACTACACCAGGGCAAGCCAGGGCAAATGCCCTTGTAAAAAAAACCTTTGCCCTGGTCGTTGCCCTGCCAGAATTTTGCCCTGCCGAACATTTATTCGGGCATAAACCGCCCCTGCACTGGTTACTTGTATGACTGCCCTAGCTATGCTCTGATTAGAAAAATGTCTGGCACCGCCTCTGAAGATTTGCCCTGACTAAGCAAGTTTTCACTATATCATTTGCAAAACAGTTTGAAATAATTCAAACTCCAAATATCACAGCATAGTCTATTGAATTTTAAACAAGCGATAGCAATGACTGAAGCAGAAAGAGATACAGGTTACCTTCTCAGTATCGTGTAGAATGGCTACTCAACAGTTTCTCATTCAATATGGCGTCGTTTAAGTGAAGTCAGTGTTTGCAAATGACAGCGCAACCCAGTTACAGCCGTCGTTGGTTACAGCTGAATGACTTCGTTCATATTCTTTTTTAGACTGGTTTCCTGTGCTACGCAAACTGATAGGATTAGGCAGAAGCCACTTCATAAGTTAGCTGAACTGGAGAGCGACAATAAGGTCAATGGAAGATATATATCCTCTTCTGATGTTTGTTCGGCCTGTCGTAACCAATGACCTACAAAACTAATTTTGATTGTTCACTGTTTCATACTAGTGATAATACAGTCGAATCATAAAGAAAAAAGACGATGCGGAAACGGTGGTTTGCGTAAAAATCGGTCGCTGTAAAATAATAATATTCGTTTATTCAATTCAAACTGACAAACCGCAGTATACGATTACATGATAGAGTAGGAACACATGAAAGCAAGCAAGTGTGATGCAATGTAATTAGTAATTTATATAGCGCCGCTCGCAGCCCTGGCCATTCAATAGAGCTCCCAGTGTGAGAACCCGAGAGAAAAAATAGGTTTTAAGAAGAGAGAGATGAAGACAATAATCCAGAAAGGAAAGTCTCATGCAGAGTGAAGGAAGGGCATTCCATAAGGAGGGCCCAATGATGGCAAAGGATCGAATTTGAGCAATAGTGGTCCTAGTCAGTGATCGCTTGGAACCGGAACGCACCGGAACGGCGTTTCGGTCCTTTTTTGGCAGGAACATTTCGTTTCATCATTTTCATCCAGTATTTAGCGTGGGCTGCATGGCGCCTAAAGCCGGCGTTCCGGTTCCTTTTTGCTGAGGATGGAATCACTGGTCCTAGCTCGTGGGACAATGAAGTCAGGCCGGTCCAGAGATCGGAGAGGCAGATGAGAAGGTGCAGAAAGAGTAGGACGAGTGAGATGCCTTAGATATTTTGTACTTCCAAAATGCAATATGAAGCTTCATCTGGAATATATTCGTTTAATAGTGAATCACTAGGTTGACACACCGCAACCCATTACAGAAAGTCGTATTGCCAGATAGAAAGAAGAATGGACATAATTAACAGTTTATAAGTATCTGTTAATCATAAGAAGAAGAAACGCAAAATCTGGCAAATACTCAACGTAAACAATCTTACGCGTGGCAGCCCTTCACCGGTGCCCATCCCACTTTGGAATGCGCTTTCTCACAATCTAAGGCATGGCTTGCCTCTCTTTCCTCTGTTCCTACATTGCAGGCGCTTGAAGACTATTTCATTTGATTATGGTCAATTTGGACTTGAGAACCAAAGTTAAACAAGAGTCGATTTTGTAACTGGTGGCTACAACGTGTTTGCCAGTTAGTCTGCTCATCTCTGACTGTATCTGTCTGTCTGTGTGTATTTCTCTGTGTCTGTGTATGTATGTCTGGCTGTTTGAGTCTTTCTGTCTGCAGACAAAGTTTCTCTGTTTCTTTAAAGTTTCATCAGTTTCCCAGTTTTATGACCTTTTGAACTGGTCAGACAGACCACTTCAGTTAAAGTGTAATTGTAACTAATTGTAATCGCAAATTTACAGACAGACGACCACGATTCGAAAGGAATGTTTTTGGCTTAGGGAATAGAGGTAACGAAAGACCGAGGAGTTCATGTACTGGTACAGTAACTCTATGGCGAGCCATAAAAATTTGATGGAAGCCCGTGCCCCCAATATCAGTTGGGGCGTGAGTGACCAAACCTTGATGCGTTTTTCATAGAGATTACAACAATCTAAGGCTGTTCAATCTCAAGAATTGTGATATGAGCATTGAGAAACATGTTACAACAATTTGATTTTAATTCTAAAACTCGAGGAAAATGCTCATCTACCAGTACTTTTCTTATAGGTATTCATACAAATTTAAATCACGAGGATACAGTTATCGATAATTAGCTAATTAACTATCAATCTCTAAAACTTCTTCGCTACTGAAAAGAAGCTTCCCATCAACCACCTACATGCAACTTACAAATTTTCTACACGCGTACTCTTGCTGTATAGTCCACTATTCGCGAATAAGTAAATTGTATCTGCTAGCACATCTTGGTGAATGTCACGGGTCTGACTAACATTTTTAATCATTTTTAAAATTTTATATTATAAGCTAATTTATTTGAATAGTTATTAGAATCTATTTGCTAGTTGAGCGGTCTCCTAGCCGCGGGTAATAAGACTCAGGAAGATTTTTCTTGGAAAGAGAAGTTGTCGTGTAGGTGTAGATTCACACCTGCACGAGAGTAGCTCGATCCTATGACAACGAAAAACAGCAAACGGATTAACGAAAGAATGAAGGAGTGAATGAAAGAATGAATGGATGAAAGAATTGATTGAATGAAAGGAAAAGTCGATGGGTGAGCAATTAATGAATGGACAAAAGAATAAATGATAGATGGATGGCTTTATGGATGGATAGATGAAAAATAGATTGATTGACTGATTGTTGGATGATTAATGCGGTGGTTGATTGATGGAAGTGTGCATTCCTGGATAGATGGATGTTGACACCGAGTAGTTCAAAAATCAGAAATTTATTAATTCTAGTTATGCTAATTATTTCAGTCAGATGAGAATTTGTCCTTCTTATAAATAACTGTGTGTACGCACAATACATATACGAAGGCGAAGCTCCAGTGGGAGGCCATTCTAGGTCCCTCGATCTGGAATGGCCTCCCTCTAGAGCTTCGTCTATTTCCTCGGACCTTCTCTCCTACGTTCTTTTCTCACCTTAAAACTGTTCTTTTTGGCCGTGCTGGAGTTGGGAGAGTCTCTGAGTAGTTTTCTTTTGGGGGCGCTATACAAATGTTCGAAATGAAAATGAATGAATGATACAAACGCATACACAAATAAACACATAACACATACATACACATAGACAGTCAAGTACGCACACACAATTGCAGCCATAAACAAGTACGACACACCCACACAAACACACACACCCACACACACAAGTACGCAAACATACATACTCAAGTACGCACACACACACACACACACACACGCATAATATGCGTGAGACCTCTGACCTCTCCGACGAGCCTCGTTCTGATTTTGATTGGCGCTGGTACCTGTCGTTCATCTTTGCCGACATCCTATACCACAGGCAACTTCTGTTAAATTTCTTGGCGTCTTTGTAGATCAACACCTAACATGGAACGACCACATTGAGAATATCTCTTCAAAAATTGCTAAAAGTATAGGTATACTATCCAGAGTTGCCTACTTACTTCCCACTCATATACGAATAAGCTTATACTATTCGATTATCTATCCATACTTTAGTTATTGTAATATGATATGGGCCTCTAATTACCCAGCAAGATTAAAAAGATTAATTGTCCTCCAAAACAGAGCTCTCCGCATTATTGTCAACCAAGCTCGGCACTCTTCTACCTATCTTTCTACGGACCTAGCATTCCAAGACACACACATCTTAAAACTTGAGCAACTAACCATTCAGCAAACTAGTGAATTTATGCACAAATATACAAATAATCAACTGCCTTCATCATTTAACAATTACTTCAAAACTACGTCTCAATCTAATCCCTATCCTGTACGTTCTTCAGCCAATTATAGACCCATATACACCCGCACTAATACCCGTAGGTTCTCAATTAAAAGTGCCGGCCCTAAAATCTGGAATAGTATTCCCAACGACATACGGTACCTAACTAGTTTTCTCCTATTCAAACGTAGATTGCGTGCTTATTTGATTGCCAATGGTACGTTCTAATAATATTGTGCGTGCTAGTTAACTAGTTAAGATTTGTTAAGGATTAAAAATAGCAGAATTAACTAATTATTCGGTCTGCCACTCGAGTATAACAATGATGTAAGGGTGACCCTACTAGTCGGGACTTGTTCCCTTTAGGGTTCTCTATCCCCATTGTTTTCCTACTATCATACTGTAATTGTGATGATTGTATGCTTTGCTTTTGTTGGAAACAATAAAATTTATGGTTATGGTTATGGTTATGGTTATCTCTTTCTTCACTAGGTGGCTCAAACGAGACAGCAAATCTACTTTATCGTCATCATCATCATCGTCGTGATCATCATCCTAATGGTCATTGTCTTTGTCGTCATCACCATAGTAGTCATTAAAGCTGTCGTCATCGTCGTCGTTGTCCATGTCCCAGTCATCACCGTTATCATTGTCATTTTCGTTTTGTCGTCGGTCAAGCTAAACGGCAGGTAGATATTGTTAATTGAACTCGTGAGTAACTTCATTAATTAAACGTTAAACGAAGTCCAACTTTCCAACTGTGGTGCCAGTGTTGGTGACGGTATTGTAGGCTTCCACGTTGTCTAGAACGCCTATAGTGGAATCGAAATATCTTCCACACATGTACAGCGTGTGGAGGATCGTGGCTCAATCGATAAAATAATTAATGCTGCGTTGTAAAGTAAGTAAGTATATTCTCTATTAAAAACCAATTGCATATTCGCACCCTGGTGTACATACTTCTTAACAACAATTAACAGTTACTGTCAATACGAGTACAACATTCTAACAATAAACGTCCACCTGGGCTTTGAACAAAATATGCAATTCCAAATTTTATCTCCAATCTTCCCTATTACTGGAACGTACAGCATATTGTCGGGAAACCAGGGGTCGTCTCTCTATTCGTCTTCTTTGCTGAGTGGTTCAAGGCTCTACCAGGATGCCGAAACCCCAGGCCTCAACAAAGGTTGTCCGGTCCGACTCTCGTGGTCTATCGAGAGGTTTGGATTGATCACCAGCGACACACTC
>JACEVL010003668.1:0-12264 GCA_020284085.1 Aporrectodea caliginosa
ATAGACCTAATATGCGATTTGGGGGGCATCGGTATATGCTTTCTGGTTTAAACGCAACAACAACATACGTTACAAATTAATGATAATTATTAAATTGCATTATTAAATATTGCATAACAATGCGCTTAATATTCGATTCTATTAAGACGTAGGCCTGTTTATATGATGGAAACATGACGTAATTTAAACTTATTGTTAAGTCATCTCGAAAAAAGTTAAATTGCGCATTTCTCACTGCAAGTTGCAACAGCGCGTCAAACAGTCGTACGTGTCTTAGAAACTTACTCTGGGTTTTTTAATTCGATATTTACAAGGCGTACATTCTTTCTAGTTTAATTTCTTGCAAGATTCTTTAGCATCGGCCTACGCTTATTATAACCACCATGTACCCGACAGTTAGCACAGCTGATAAGAAATATGTCAGTCCAAAGGAAACGGAAAAGAAATATGTCAGGCTGGTATTACAGTGGACTCTACTGTCGATATCTCCTACGTAAGTGTCGGTGAAGTCGTAGTTTACGTTGCTAAATTATTTGATGTTGTCACTGTAAAATGGAAGCTGGATTGATGAAAGAAATTGTTTCCAAAAATGGAAGTGGGATTGGTGAAAACGTTCCTGTGTTCAAAATAGAAGTTGGATCGATCGAAATAATTTTTCCCGTAAATAGAAGCTGGATGGATGAAATTAAGTTTTCGATTCAATAGAAACTGGATTGATGAAAATAATTGTTTCCAATTAGAAGCTGGATCCATGAGAATATATCTTTGCTTAAATAAAAGTTCCATTGATGAAAAATATTTCTTTCATGAAATAGAAGTTGGATTGATAAAAGTAATTTTTCAAATTAAATAGAAGTTGGATTGACGAAAATATTTCTTCATGAAATGGAAGGTGGATTGATGATAGCTAACATGCACATAGGTAGACTTCTTACTTACCAACGTCAAGTACGGCATTGAAGACATTAGAATAATTTAGCAACGTAAACTACGACTTTACCGTAGTGTCCATCTTGCCTCAAATGTCTGAAGAAGGTGTGCCGGTTCAACTTTGAATTGTTACACAGAAAAAAATCTATAATCTTCTGGGCTATTTTGATGCTAAATGAGAATTAAGAAATATGCTTCTGTGAGGTCCTTATAATAGCTAAAATAATGTGTTCCTATGTTGATAATTAGCTTTTTGTACATGAACTATTGTTGCTTAACGTGTCCAGCGTAACCCCTTCTACCCTGTGAGAACCGACATCCTCACACATAGTGGGGCGCGGTGGTGTAGGGGTATGTTCGGTACCTTGCAGCCGGAGGGTTGCGGGTTCGAATCCACCTCAAGCCGCCACGTAGGGACCCTGGACAAGTTCTTCACTCGCAATTGCTCATGTGCTTCGGCGTGAATCTCCGATTCAGTGTCCGCGCTGTAGTCGGGAGCGCCTCTGAGTAGAAATCTTGAAGGGGCGCAATAACAAGTGCTCATAAATACATACACAGAGGAGCATGGCACACACATTCTAATGATAATCAGCATAGCTAACCGGGTCAACTTAGGTAACCAGCTTATTCACCAGAGCTTCTCATTTGAGGCGATCGATCGATCGCTCTCCTTGGTCGATCGCCTAGCAAATGTCTGGTCGATCGGTAAATCGATCGCGCTCGATGAGTTAGACTTCAAGAGGAACTTGAAGCCAGACCATTATTTTATTTATATAATTTACATTACTTGTGAAAGTTCAGGCTAGGATCGCGATATAACATTGCATCGACAAGCAGAGACGGTTAATAAGTGTTGCGTATTATTATATAGCTTACTCTAGCAGTTAACGGATAGCCATATAATATGCAGCTATACGAACACAATGTAGGCCTACGCTGTACATAAAAGCTCCCGAGGTCGACCGCGCATCGATCGCCTACTCAATCCAGCGCGATCGATTTTCAAATCGCATTCTACTTTCAAATGAGAAGCTATGTTATTCACAGGCTCTTAGTCAAAGCATAATCGATGGATAGGGTAAAATCGACTCCAGGTCACAATCCACAGAGGTCAGACAGACGTAGCTTTTTAGAATTTGGATATAACTATTAAGATTACTAAAGACCAGGCAAAGATAGTGAGTCGCATATCTTCGTATACTCAAAGGATAGCCAGACATTCCATCCCCGGACATTTCGCCAAGGACATTCCCTCTCCCCCAACAGTAATTAGGAAAGTCTACCATTGTCCATGATAACTGTCATTAAACCAACTTCTATTGAAACAAATACCTTCTTTCATCAATTGAACTTCTATATAAGCAAAGAATTTCTTTCATCAATCCAAATTCTTTTTAAGCCAGGAATTTCTTTGATAAATCCAGCTTCTATTCAAGCACAGAATTTTGTTTAATCAATCCAACTTCTATTTGAGCACAGAATTTGTTTAATCAATCCGGCTTCTATTTAAGGAAAATAATTTCTGTCATCAATCCAACTTCCATTAAATTAAAGAATTATTTTCATAAGTCCAACTTCAGGGAAATGTTCGGGGGAAATTTCCTAGACCCTCTCAGAGACCTCGTTTGAAACCAGATCGACATTCTTCATGCGCATTTGCCTCCGCGGCCAAGTACGTCGTTAAGGTAACTGATCCTGCATCGGTTGCTAAGGCACTGGTCGTTGTCATGGCAATCCGAACCCGGCGGGTACTTAGGCTCGCAGACTCCGTCCGTGTGGTAGGCGTTTCGCTTCTGACACATAAGAGGCTCACAGCACTGAACGTCGCGTTGGCACTTCTGCGTCTTCTCAATGCATTTGACACACTTGCCAGACTGGAAAATATAGACAGAAGCGGAACAGTTACATCCAGCAAAGTAGTGCATTTACAGCTGACATTAGAAAGTATACCACCGTAATCTTATACTCCAAACTTCTAAAGCGCCACTCGATAGACAAGCGCAGTGCACCAGCCTATGCACGAGCGCTGCGTCGAGTCAGAGGGGTTGTCCAAAGGGTAATTACTAATCAGAAGGAGGTCTGAGTGCGGTTGTTAAGGTGGGTGTCGTTTAGGATCGGGTTATTAGGACATAACGCTGCTTTATTAAGAGAAATCAGACTGCTATCATATTGTTAGCTCAACAAACTCCATAAACTCCAACAGATTCCCTACCTAACTTGCCTTCCCACAATTCGTTTTCCTTCAACTTGACTTACCCTACCCAACCAAACTTGACCTAATCTCAATGTAATCTTTACTTTACTGCACATTGCCCGGTGCCTTACAAATGGCAATGTGCAGTAACTTCCACACCATCTCTCAACTGTTGACGGGAATCCATTGATTGGCTCTACATGTGTGCGTGGGTTCGCCTTTGGTGACTCTCTCTAGTTTACTGTGCACTGTTTTGCTACCTGACATAATAATCTAGTTGCAAATGACATTTAGCATAATGCAGACTAGCGCAGAGAAAGCGCTTTTGTGAGATACTTAAAATGCGCTATATTAAGTGTCCTAATACATACATAGGGATCCTTAGTGGCCGAGTGGGTTGGTAGCCTGCTCGCAGCGCCGGCGGCCCGGGTTCACTTCCCGGTCGGGTCGGTTTATCAGAGATTAATTTCTCGGATCTTTACTGCGGGTGGCTCGGTCGCATTATAAACGTGGAGTACAATACAACACACAATACAACACATCACAATACAACTGGGGCGCGGTGGTGTAGGGGTATGTTCGGTGCCTTGCAGCTGGAGGGTTGCGGGTTCGAATCCACCTCAAAGTCGCCGCGTAGGGACCCTGGGCAAGTCCTTCACTCGCAATTGCTCATGCGCTTCGGCGTGAAACTCCGATTCAGCGTTCGCGCAGTAGTCGGGAGCGCCTCTGAATGGGAAATCTGGTAGGGGCGCTATAACAAGTGTTCAAATACAATACATACATAGGCCTACATAGGGCCTACTCTACATTACCTTAACTTACCTTCACTCATCTAATCTCACCTTTCCGTCTCTTATGTAGTAAGTGTGTGTATACCTTGCGGAAGCTGTATCCATCTGGCCAGTAGCAATGGAATCTTCCACAGCAACGGAAGAGAGCATTGCACTTCTGACCGAGGTCTTTGCATTCGATCAGACCATCACGCCTTTCCAGATCCTCCGCTCCTTCGTCTCTTCCATCCATCGCTGCTCCTCCTAAACATTTGTACATACAATCATGTGAATAGGTCCCGTTAGCAAAAACTGGCTTTCCTGTCAATGTTCATTTTCAAGATATCACCGCAGAAAATTATTATATGACTTAACATTAGGCCTATGTGTAGGCCTAATAAGTTCGACACTGGTTCTCGTCCTGCGTTCTCGTCTTGGTATCGCGTATTTTTGTAAATTGCAACAAATGTCTGAAAACCTGTTGAGGTCATGCTGCATGTTAAATACTCGCAAACTTATTTGAATAACTAGATAAAAAATTATAAAATCGCTTATTTAGTGCAGTGTAAACTTCTGATTTTCAACTGTTAGACTTCATCAAGAGTGCATCTGACACCTCTTATAATACGATATAAACTCCCTGTTTGCGTGTGAGCACAAAGAAATGATGACGCCACTATTATCAACGAACTAGTCTAGTAAGTCTACTGAGGTAATTTTACAAATCTACTGTTTAGCATTAATTCGTGTTAATCGTCGATTATCAATCAGTTTTCACAATTTTCAATAATTGTTTTCGCTTTTACTAGAATGTCCACTTATAATAATTATCAGTGTAACGTCTCACAACTAAAATAGTGGACCGCATTTACATGTAGGCCCTAATATTGTTTACAAATCCGTCGTTCGTTTAGTTCGTCAGTGTCTTGGCCTAGGCTACATAAGGGTAGGTTCCGATAAGGGTAATCTCAGTGATGGGCACTAACTAATTTTTTAAGGTTAAGCTATAACTATTTTTCAACTGAAATAAAAGAAGTTTAACTAAAAGTTGGCAACTGATTTTGCAAATAAGTTAACTAAACTAAAAATATTTAGTTAAACTTTTTCACAAACTTTTTCACAATAACAGAGGTCAAGTGAGCTGTAATAATACAGAGCGTCAATGACAATTTCACTTTCAAACTATGTAATTCATTCATTCATTCATTCTGGAGATTTATATAGCGCCCCTTGAAGAAATCTACTCAGGAGCGCTCCCGACCCAGCCATGGCAAAAGTAAAAAGACGAGTGATTTATAAAACCCAGTTTGACTGGTCAAAGGCAGCAAGCGGAGCTCCGATGGCAGGTCATTCCAGATGGAGGGGCCTACAACCGAGAAATGTGTATTAGACTAATAGGCCCAGTACAGTTCTACAAGAAAATCATGGAAAAGTTGCTAATCGTGCAATGCAATGCAGTTCACTTGACTTGAGTAATAAAACCAGTTACTCATGACAGTCATTGCGGAAGATAATTGCAGATTTTGTTACTTAAACTTTCAAGCTAATAACTAAAATAATTAGTTAAACTTTTTAGTTAGAAACCTAAAACATATTAGTTAAACTTTGGTTTTAACTAAGCCTAACCTAATTTTTTTACTTAAACTTCTGCCTTAACTAAAATTAGTTAAACTAAAAGTTTGAAACTTTTTAGTTAACTTTTGCACATCACTGGGTAATCTTCCTAAATACCTTCTCCATAAATATTTCAACATATTAATTTGTACATCATTATTAGACAGGCATTAAGGGCGTAACCCTGCCGGATAAAGTGGTTGTGACCAATCCCATCCCCTTCCCTCTGTCAATCCCTTCCCCCTCTGAGAGGGCCTCTGCTACATCCCCTTTTGTACACAAAAATGCCTACTGCATTTGGTCAGTTATAGAATATTCGTATCATATCATTACCTATATATGATTTTAGTTTGCTTTATCCGCCACTTTAAAAGTCACTTGCAGATAACAAGGTACATGTTTATATTCTGTTTCACAACTGCTAAATCTGTTGACGACATTGAGACCACTGTAACCTTGCTAAACAACACCGATAAGAAATAGTAATAGGAAGAATCTGGGAATTGATATTAATTGTTACATTTATAGGACCAGTCAGTTGCGCCCAGATAGAGTGTGCAAGGACTATTTCATATAGTAGACTCTTAATTCATGCTCAATGTGTTTGCTGCAATTGTCTTTGCAACTTGATATTATGTTTTAGGCAATCAACCTGGCGGAATTCTTATTCTGTGTCCCAGATATGTCTTTTAAAATTATTGCCATCGATGCGTTGATTTTCTTTAGGTTAGGAATATGAATAAATAAATGAAAGAGAAAGTAAATGTGTGGTTTTAGATTTCTACCGAATACTTAGTGATCTTCATACTGAAAAAGGCATGCAACTGGCGAGGTTGCAGAATTATCTCAGGTCACAGAAACTCACAAGAGGTTCAGTGTTTTCAACTTTAGCTTAGTGCAAAAATCATATCTGAAGCACAAACTCAGACAATTCCTAATAATTAATGATGTCCAAATGCATTTTTCCAGAACATTCATTAAGATATTCCCTCAGAAATGCAACACAAGGAAAGATAGAATGTTCCCAGCTATGGCAAAAATCATTTGAGCCGTATAGCAATACGAAGAGAAACAAGAATAGTCATTCGAAATCAAGGACACACGAATGCGAATTTTGCAAAAAAATATTTAAGCAGACGTGTGACCTACAGAAACACATGAGAATCCACACTGGAGAAAAAGCATACCATTGCCTCGTATGTGAGAAAACATTCACATACTCTTGGAATCTGAAAAGTCATACTAGAACCCACACTGGGGATAAACCATTTCAGTGCGAGATATGTAAACAAATATTTTCTCATAATTGCAATCTGCAGTATCATATTAGAATCCATACTGGAGAGAAGCCTTATCAGTGCCAGATATGTCAAAAGTGTTTTTCCAAATCTTCAAGTCTAGCATACCATACAAGAATACATACTGGAGAGAAATCTCACCAATGTCAAGTATGTCAAATGGGATTCTCCAAATCTTCACATTTAACACGTCATGCAAAAATTCATGCCGGAGATAAACCACTCAAATGCCAGTTATGTGAGTTTAAAACAAAGCATGACAGTCATCTAAAGATTCATGTGAGAAAACATACTGGAGAGAAACCATACCTTTGCCTGGTATGTCAGAAAACATTCTCAAACATTTCGGGTCTCAAAAGTCATGAAAAAACCCATTATGAAGAGAAACCATTTCTGTGTATTCTTTGTAACAAAACATTTTCCATATCTTCAACGCTACGAAATCATGCTATAATCCATACTGGAGAGAAACCATACCACTGCCAATTATGTCAGTTTAAAACTAATAGTAAAAGTCATCTAAAGAGTCACACGAGAACACATACTGGAGAGAAACCATACCTTTGCCAGATATGTCAGAAAACGTTCTCATTCGCTTCAAGTCTGAGAAGTCATGAAAAACACCACTCCGTGTCTGGCTCAAGTTTGTAAAATCATTTTCCAAAGTTTACAGTATTCAAAACGATGTTAGAAATCATACGTGTTAAAAGCCATACAAACCACAGTTAGGCCTATATGAGTGAACATTCTCACGCGATTATTTCAGGTATGTCAGGAAACATCTTTATGCACTTCGTCAGAACAACATGAATGAGCCCTAAATAGAGAGAAACGAGCAGGTAGGGCTGTAGGCCCTACATATTCAAGGATCCTGCTTTTTTGTTTTTTGGGGACATTTTATGTTCAGTTTAGGTCAGATTTTTCCTTGTGTCTAGGTAGGCATTTTAATTCTATCGAACTGTTTTTAATACTGGACTGATGGTATACTTCAAATGATCTAATGTGGCTGTTTTTGTCTTGTTTTCGCTCAAACCAAGTTTTTTAATCAAAGTCGTATGCTCTCACGCTGTTACTAATCCGTAACAGTAATTGCAAAGTTATTGCAACTATTATTTCACAGAAAATCAGTACTGATGGTTACGATGCTGTAAAGGTTGAACTGTTAAAATTTGGATCTAATAAAGTTTGTTCGACCCTTGTTTGTCATATTTATCCAGTAGCGACTCTTATAAATGTAACATCCATTAACAGCTGAGGGCAGAAGATAGTTCCGCAGTAATTGCCCACAACGTAGTGAAAGTTCTAAATATTTGTCACTAGAGTAGGACCCTAGAAATCCTGTATGAAGTTATTCTATTTGGATCTAACCAACAATACGTTGCTATTGGTTACTATGACGCCTTAGGCCATTAAGTGTCGAATACTACCATGGACGCCGGATATAATAAAGCAGATGTCTCTGATACGACCCGATCGCTGAGAAAAACCCCGACACTGTTAGTACTCTGACAGTGCCAGTCCCAAGCCTGGATGAAGGAGGAGGGAGATGCTAATGAGCTTTGGTATCACACAGTGTCGTTAAACTGAAGCTACTATCGCTGGGAAAGAAATAGAACATTTTATGTAACCAATATTGTATTTTATCTCGAATGAATAACACAACGAGTAGTCACGAGTAGTTGATTTCGAAAAAGTAACATAAATCCAACACTTACGATTAGGCTGTTCGCATAATTTATTTTGATTTAATTTAACAATTTTAGTTTCATTAGCATAATTATTATTATAATTAGGCCTATTATTATTATTTATATTTTTACTACTATTATTATTATTATTATTATTGTTATTATTATTATTATTATTTTTATTATTATTATTATTATTATTATTATTATTATTATTGTTGTTGTTGTTTTTGTTGTTGTTGTTGTTGCTGCTGCTACTGTTGTTGTTGCTGCTGTTGTTGTTGCTGCTGCTGCTACTACTAATACTACCACCACCACTACTGCCACTCTACTCAGTCTACTGCCACTACTACTCCTACTATTATTACTACTACTACTACTGCTGCTGCTGCTGCTGCTGCTGCTACTACTACTTCTACAGCCACTACACCACTACTTGTACCACTGCTAATGCGCCTTCATATCTTTTATTTCATTAAGACGCCAACTCTGACAACTCGTAATCTTATCTATCCAGCTGCCAATGTTCATTTTTAAGATTTTCACCGTAGAAAATTGTTATAATTATGACATCACATTATGTGTAATAAGTTCCACATTTAGTTCTCTTCCTGTTCTCGTCTTAGTGTCACATATTTAAGAAAATTGCAAGAAATGTCTGAAAACCTGTGGAAGTCATGCTGAATGTTAAATGCTCGCGAACTTATTTGAATAACTAGCAATAAAATCGCTAGTTTAGTGCAGTATAAACTTCTGATTTCCACTTCTGATTTTTACTGCAGTAAGCGTGAATTTGACACTTCTTATAAAGACTGCATCAAGGGTGAACTTGACACCTCTTATAATACGATATCAACTCCCTGTTTGTGAATGAGAACAAAGAATGATGACGTCATTATTATCAGCGACCTAGTCTAATCGGTAAGTTACAAATCTACTGTTAAATTAATTCAATCTAATCGACGATTATCAATCAGTTTTCATAATTTTCAGTTGCTTTTCCCTTTCACTACAATGTTCAGTTATAATAATTATCAGTGTAAAGTCTCGCAACTACCGAAATTAATTTGGTGGCTTTTGCATATCCGTCGTTCGGTTAGTTCGTCAGTAGGCCTATTATGTATGCTACACAAAGGTTATCTCCCTAGATATCTTGGTAATCCTGGCACTGGCGGTCCCAAATTATTCAATGAAAGAAGTCGACAAAGTTATTTGATATTGTCACTTTAAAATGGAAGCTGGATTGATGAAAAACTTTATCGCTAAATCGAAGCTGGATTGATGAAAACCTCTTTCCCTAAATGGAAGTGGGATTGATGAAAACATTCCTGTGTTGAAATAGAAGCTGGATTGATTAAAATAATTTCTTCCGTAAATACAAGCTGGATACCAAGCCGGTAGCATGGATGAAACTAACTTCCTATTCAATAGAAGCTGGATGAAAATAATGTTTTCACTTTTCAGTAGTTAGAAGCTGGATTCGTGAGAATATATAGCACGTTTTAGCGAAACTATAAGAAAGCGGTGGCCTCTGTTGATTTCTTTCATTGAATAATTTGGGACCGCCAGTGCCAGGATTACCGATATCTTTTCCATACAAATTTCAACACATTTGACATCCTTATTAGACGGGTATTAAGGACGTAACTGTGCCGTACAAAGTGGTGGTGACCAGTCCCCTCTCCAGGCTCCCCTTCCCTCGCCCTACCCTTCTTCCTTAGATCTCCCTGCACCCCTTTTTTGTACTCCAAAATCCGGATAGCAATAATTATTGGTCAATTAAAGAATATTCGTTTCTTATCTTAGACCCTGGTATGCTTCATCCACCACTTACAGTCACTCGCAGATAACAAAGTATATGTTTATATTCTGTTTCACAACTTCTAAGTCTTTTGACAACATTGAGACCACCACAATTATAGAGCTAAACAACAGTCTCTCGTGAATTATTGGTATGCAACGAAAAGTACTTCAAACCAACATAAAATGATAGCCAAAAGCGGTGATAACCGGACACTGCGGTCACATGGCAATGTTTTTGCCTGTTTAAGCTATGGCTTTGAATCTGGAATGTATTTCGAATTTTTCATTTTGTGTGGTTTTCAACTAGAAAGTGTGGCTTCTCGCGTGGTTCTTCAGTTGTATACATTATCCCTCAGTTTGTCTTTTCCTCTGTTGTCCGTGACCTTGGAGTTACACTGGACCAAGAGTTAACCTTTGCCCTCATATAAACCGCCTCTGCCGTGATTCTTACTATCAGTTACGCCAGTTCCGCACTGTTGCTCGCTCACTTACTTCGAACTCCACCGCTACTTACTCATCCACTCTTTATCACAGTCCGACTTGATTACTGTTGTCTCACTCTATGCTGGTCTCCCAGCTGGTCGGTTGGGGTGCCTGACCCGGGTCCTGCGCTCTGCCGCACGCCTTTGCAGACGTATTCCCAAATTTGGCCACGTCTCAGGTTATATGCTGGATGTGCTTCATTGGCTCCCTCTACTGCAGCGGATCTCGTATCGGATGATCTCTTTGGTCTGGCGGTCCTTGCTGGGTCTAGGCCCCTGCCTATCTACACGACCTCTGCTGCCCTTACCTTGGGTGCTCCGGGTCGTCGCTCTCTACGCTCTACTGAGCGGGGCGTGCTCATGGTCCCTTTGCCCGCACAGCTACTAAGCAGAATCGCGCCTTCTCAGTGGTTGGCCCCTCCCTCTGGAATGGGCTCCCTTTGGCACTGCGATTGCATCCCAGAATTCACTCTGAATCTTTCTATTCTTGCCTCAAAACTGTCCTTTTCAGCCGTGCTGGGGTCGGGAGCGCTCCTGAGTAGTAACCTTGAAGGGGCGCTATATAAATCTTTGTAATGAATGAATGAATTATAGAATGCGTAAGCTATAAGCTGTCCGACCTGACTTGCGCTCTATCGCCGCCGCAAAGCGTGTTGAAACAAATGGGCCAACACTGCTATATTGGATGTGCAGATTGTGTGCATGTTTCGGCTTTTGAAATCGTGAAAATTGACGATACGATGCTTTGCAACATCACCGGAACAAATCTAAATTTTCGCATCATTACTGAAAACTTCTTGAAACGCATAGTAAAGGTAGATTAAATCGAGCGCTAGATTTATAGAGGTTCCGCGACAACTCGTCGAACGACATTTCGTATAATGACACTTCGTCTACGACAATTCGTACTAACGACATTTCGTCTACAAGTGTATATGTATCAACATACGGCTAATCAACAGAGGCCACTTTCTTATAGTTTCGCTAAAACGTGCTATATATTCTCTGAATCCAGCTTCTAATTACTGACAAGATTATTTTCATCAATCCAGCTTCTATTGAATGGAAACTTATTTTTCATCCATGCATCCAGGTTGATTTCCAGCTTCTATTTACGGAAAATATAATTTCGATCAATCCAGCTTCTATTTCAACACAGGAATGCTTTTTTCAATCCCACTTCCATTTCGGGAAACTGTTTTTTTTCATCAATCCAGCTTCCATTTTAAAGTGACAATATCAAATAACTTAGTAGAAATGTCGTTCGACGAAATGTCGCTCGACGAAGTGCCCTATACGAAATGTCGCTCGACGAGTTGTCGTGACACCATTTATAGATTCGTGATTTATGTAATATATTGAAAGCCGAATACAGCACTTAAAAATCATGGTTCTGTAATAATTGGAGATTATAACGATAATAATAGGCCTACGTTTATTAATTCAAACTGACAAGTACGCAGTAAGATTGCATGATGCAGTAGT
>JACEVL010003669.1:0-13462 GCA_020284085.1 Aporrectodea caliginosa
GACAGCTGCAGAGTTATTTAAATCTGATGCTTCATATAGTGATAATTGCTATATACATGTAGACTGCGTCGAAAACTCTGAGTCTGGTGATGAGGCAGAAACCCCAAAGACTAAAAGACCTCGCCCAAAGAATATTATCAGTCCGCAAGTAGCAGCAGCTCTTGATCGAATGAAGGACAGCTATAGCAATGCGTGGAAACAGAACAGCATTTAGTTGGAGTCTTAACAGACTGAAGATAGGTTGAGAGTGTGGTGAATGATAGGACAGAAACGGGAGTGGCATTGATACCAGAATAAAATCAAATGCTGACCAAGAATGATGGTCAAAAGCAAGTCTTGCTCCAGGTGGTGTCCGAGCATCGAAAAAGTTTCCGGACCCCAAAAAGTCAACGGTCACAACATGGTCTAATAAATATTTTAATGTGCTGATGATTTAATCAAACTTATAAGGCTGAATAATGCTCACCAGTACTTTTTATTTATTCTACTTTTAAGCAAAACAATTTAAGGTTTACTTGATCTTACACAAAATACGAAAAAAAAGTTTCTAATATACACTGGTCAACAGTGATTTTGTTGCCAAAGATATTAGAGCGATTTTAGGGTAAACTAGGTTATGGTGCTGATTCCGAATATGGAGTCGGTTTTGCTAGATTGGCTCTAGTTTTTCAGTTTTTCTCATAATTATGAGAATTTAATGGTTAAGCGAAGCCCATTACCAAATCCCAATGAAATCATCTGAAATTTTGTACAAATGTGCACACATAAAATACATAATGGCATTTCATTTGGTGAAATAACATATAAACATATAAGCTGATTCAGATAATCACTGTTAAAGCATAGCAAAACGTTGTTTGTACGATTTTCTTTTATGTAGGCTACGTCACCAAGACAATGACGTTGTAGGCTCCAGCAATAGTCTGCCATCATGTGTCTGTCCCATCTGCCTTGATATCTTTCTTCCATCACCTTTAGATCTTGGTGAAACCTCTTACCTTGTTCCTCACTAAAATCTCCTAGATTATATGCAAATCTATTTAAGTGGCTATGAAGAAAGTGTACCTTTGTGCTCATATTAGTGCCCAAATTTCTGAAGCTTGTTAGCATGCTTTGCACCAGTTCTTCGTAATTGTCTGCTTTGTTGTTACCAGGCAGAAGCTTCAGCATCATTCATACATTTTGTGAAATTAGAATCCATGATAAGTTTACGAATCTGAGGGCCATCAAAGATTCCAGCTTTTAGTTTTTCCATGCTCAGTCCAGGAAATTATCGACAAATATATTTGAAGCAATCGCCATGTTTGTCCAGGGCCTTAACGAATTGTTTCATTAGTCCGAGCTTTATATGGAGTGGTGGGAGAATGATTTTTCCTCTGTCTACCAATGGTTCCTTAATGATGTTGGCTGCACCTACAACCATGCTTTCTCTTGAGGGCCACATCACTTTTTCCAAATGATCTTGCTTTGCCCTACTATCCCACAAGCAGATGAAGCAAGAGTAGGCCTACTTCGTGTATCCACTTTGCTGTCCAGGCAAGAAATTTACAATATTTAGATTGACACAAATAGCCAAGTGGTGTTCATGATAGCAGAGCTTCTGCAAGACCATTTTGATATTTTCATATTCTTCTTTAAGCTTTGTTGAGTGCGCAATTGGAAGAGATGAATATCTGTTACCATAGTGCATTGAAACACATTTCAAGCTTCTCTTGGAGCTGCCTATAAACAGCCACCAGTCTTCTGGTCGATATTCCAGTCCCATTTGAAGAAGAAGTCCCGAGATGTTATTGCAGTATGCAAGTTATTCACCTTGGCTGAAGTAAGGAAGAAGTTCTGCCTGTCTTGCCCAATAAGCTGTTACTTTAGTTTCTGGCTGTAGACAGTTCTTTTCTTTCAGTCTGGATGCTAAAAGTTCAGCTGCTTGCTTGATAGTCTGAGATCTCACATCAGATCGAGTTCTTCCAGGGAGAACTGCTGAGGTGTTGAAATGCTTCCTTTATATTCACTTCCACTGCTATCTATTGTGCTACTTTGTAAGTTCTGATTATCTTCAACATCTGACAACAGAAGGTCAGGCAGTGTAGTAAACACTGGTATGGGAACTTCTTCACTGTGTGGAATAGGTCGCCTTGGTGATTCCAAATCCGGATAGTCCCACTTGTGTTTCTTGTATTGATTGAAACCTTTCACATTCAATAAACAAAGCTAACTATTATTGTCTTGGGGTTTTTTCTGCTATCTCCACACCATACATGTAGGTACACCGAAGTTTAAACTCTTCCATTCTCTATTTGTCCACTGTCGTAAGCATTCAACGCAGGTTTTGCAAACCGTATGAGGAGTCCAAGACTTGTCTTGGTCTTCAAGCGCCACTCCAAAATAAGCAAGGTAAGCTTGCTTCAGATGTGTTTTCTATGTTTCTCCATACGCTATTCGCCACAGATGTAGCAGAATGCATTACGATTGTTTAAGCAGCCTGTTCGTGAAGAACCTTTATATACATGTAGCTGGAAAAAACACTAAATCGAATATTTTGTTGCTTATTTTTATTTGCATTCTTGTTCAATTTATTTATTAACTTTTATTTATACTTTCTGTAGAACAAAGTTCAATTTTAAAGTTAATTTAAATTAATTACAGTTAATTGACTGTATTCCTACTTGTAACAGTCTCTTTATACAAATTGCCAGTATTAATTTAGGGGAGATCTCCATTATCTCAAGAACTAGAGCCAATTTGAAGAAACCACTTTCATTTTCAACTTCAGCGACCCCGAAATACCAAAGATTCGTTGAAAAATCCTTGGCAACAAAAAAAAATATTTTGTTGTTGACCTGTGTTATCACAATTGTGCTTACGATCCTTGTCTAAAATTCGAAAAACTTGTCCTCTTATGTGGTATCCCTAAATGATGGAATATCTTTATCATATTTTGCACACTAACTTACTTTATAAATAGGAACATAACCTGGGGCTGTCCCATCAATTTACTAAAAATAGTTGTTTTGAGCACCACCCTAATATCCAGTAGCGCTGGTCCACTTCTAATGAGGACGCCAGCTAATCGGAGATTATTCAACAGCCCTCTATTTAAGTTAATTCCTGTCTCGGTGTTTTTAAGGTTGAATGGCATTACTGTTGCCAATACTGCGTTAGATAGGTATGAATATAAGAAACATCCTAGTCGTACTCCAGTTTTTTGTGAAAGTATTCTTTTATCTTTTTATCTACTTTTATGGGACTTGATGATTTTCGATATATTCCTTGTAGACTTGTACAAGTTTGATCAGTTGCACTGGGATTCCTGCATTTTGTATAACTTTCCACATTCCAACATGCTACATGCTGTTGTATGCTTGCTCTAAATCTATGAAGTTGATGAAGACATTCTGGCTGTGTTCTATGCTTTTCAAGTATCTTTCTCATTGAGAGTAGTTGATCAATTATTATACTTCTTCCTGGGTTCTAGGACGATTGGTCATAGGACAATTGGTCATAGGACGATTGGTCATAGGATGATTGGTCATATAGACGATTGGTCGTAGGGCCTATTGGTCATAGGACTATTGGTCATATGCCGCTGATTAACCGACATACTTGGTTGTAGTCGTTAGTTATGGACATTCTTAGTTTTAAGCTTAACACACCGAACGCAAAATAAGCAGCAATTAGGGACATTCGTCGTTTTTAGACAAATACAATCAGTGCCAATCCAGAAACTTATTAGGATAACTACTTACAGGCATCAACAGTACTCACTTCAAAGAACTTAACGTTTGGTAGAAATAATAAACGTTTGACCCGTATGTTACTCAAGTATAAAAGGCATCATACTTCCATCGTTTCGGTATGCTTGTATCATAGTGGAGATTATTTCTGTATTCCGTTTAAAAGTAACGCACTTCGTCAAACGTATAGGATCAAATGATTCCCCTGAGGGGATCCTCGGACTAAATATACCCGAAAGGTTGTGAATCATTGTAAACGGATGTAATAATTATATTGTGACTTTGTATGCACATTAACTTTAATAAGGATCCCGTTGGTTTGGAATTTACCTGATTTTGTTACATTTTCACTCTGCATTTTATTTATCGATATTTTGCATACATAATACAACCATTCACAATCTGAAGCATACATGTTTAATGGCATAAGTGCGTTCTCGGAATCAGAAGCATTGTAAAATGCTGCCGAAAATGAATACGAGACCGCACTTCTACTTTCAATTAAAGTCTCTGTCATAGATGAGGCCGAACGTTTGAATGTGATGCTAAATAAAATGGCACGAACAGTCATCAGTGATCTCTCTGTCTCTGCCTCTGTCTCTGTCTCTGTCTCTGTGTCTCTCTCTGTCTGTATGTCTGTCTGTCTGTCTCTCTTTCGCTCTCTCCCTCTGGTAACGAACTAAGCTAGGCGTAGCCGTTTTCACACTGTTCTGTCCTGGGCCTTCCTGTATGAAGACCAAAAGTTATCTCTGCGAGATCCTTATCCACACGACTTACTTCCAACCAGTCCTAGGTGGACCACGTGGTCTTCTAAAATTCTTCAATGGTTTTTATCGCGGTCCACGTGGCTGGTTGGTGTTCCTCATCTTCTGGGAGGCAAGTAACATGCCTGAGAAAGCAAAATCTCTGTTGCTTTGTCAGGCCGTGGCTTGGAAAGTAGCCTATGTTGCTTTAAATTATGTAAGTGATATTTCTCATATTGTGTCGTGGCTTCTTTTACTACCCAGGTCAACGAAAAAAGACACTCGCTTCGTACAAGAGAAGTACTTCTCTTCCTCAAGGTATGAAGCGTAAAACCTAGAACTCAGATGAAACTTCATAACTTCACCATTGATCCAGAAATAAAAATTTGAGCGCTTGCTGTGAATGCTCACTTTCTCTTTGATTTTCATGGTGTGTTTCAAACACCTCAATTTAGAACTTTCAGACAATTAGATTAACTTCAAGTTTTGTGTATGACCAGCTGTCTTTTGTTAAATTTTCAGTCTGCATTTTATTTATCGATATTTTGCATAGATCACTTTGTGAATACAACCATTCACAATTTGAAGCATACATGTTTAATGGCATAAGTGCGTTCTCGGAATCAGAAGCATCATAAAATGATGCTGAAAATGAATACGAGACCGCACTTCTACTTTCAATTAAAGTCTCTGTTTGTTATAGATGAGGCCGAACGTTTGAATGCGATGCTAAATAAAATGGCACGAACAGTCATCAGTGATCTCTCTGTCTCTGCCTCTGCCTCTGCCTCTGCCTCTGTCTCTGTCTGTCTGTCTGTCTGTCTATCTCTCTCTTTCTCTCTCTCTCCCTCTGGTAGCGAACTAAGCTAGACGTAGCCGTTTTCACACTGTTCTGTCCTGGGCCTTTCTGTATGAAGACCAAAAGTTATCTCTGCGAGATCCTTATCCACGACTTACTTCCAACTAGTCCTAGGTGGACCACGTGGTCTTCTAAAATTAAAATTTTTCAATGGTTTATATCGCGGTCAACATGGCTGTTTGGTGTTCCTCATCTTCTGGGAGGCAAGTAGCCTAACATGCCTGAAAAAGCAACATCTCAGTCTTCAGACTGTGGCAGAGGGAGGAGCCATCGCTGTTCTCCGTTTAATCGCGAGACGTTACAATAGGAAATTTTGAGACTGCGTGAGGCACCGCATACCGAAAGTGTCAAGTTACTTGTTTACTGCAGCTGTAGAAGAGTAGCGGCAGGGGGACCATAGAGGATCTGGCGATGACGATTATGCCCTTTAGCCACTGGGTTCTGTTGGTCCGCCAACGCAAGTAAAGGACTCAACACCCTCCAACTCGTTGCCAACAGCCTATGGTCACATGGGCATTCCGACGTGGTCTTGGTCTTTACCTTACCTTATCTCAATACTTCTCCAAACCAAAGGCTTTGGCAATGGCCATTGCCAGAAGATTCCATCTGTCGATCATCACTGCGTATACCATGTCTGGAGAATAATTATTAATCAAAGCGATGTATTAATGCGCAACCACGATTGTGGGACAGAAAAAGAAAAGTGCGGATGACTGAACAGGTGAACACTGACACGCAAACACACCTTTTAAATACATGACTTTGACTTTAAATTAATTAGTCACTTACTGCTGTCTATATATCTTTGTAATTATAAAAAAATACGTTGCTTTAACTTAAGTAAGTGCGATTACTCATATTGTGTCATGGCTTTCTTTACTACCCAGGTCAACGAAAAAAGACACTCATTTCGTCTAAGAAATATACTTCTCTTCCTCAAGGTATGAAGCGGTATCTCCTTACGTAAAACCTAGAACTTAGAACTTCATAACTTCACCATTGATCCAGAAATAAAAATTTGAGCGCTTGTTGTGAATGCTCACTTTCGCTTTGATTTTCATGGTGTGTTTCAAACATCTCAATTTAGGACTTTCAGACAATTATTAGATTAACTTCAGATTTTGTATGTGAACAGCTGATAAAATATCAGTTGTTTAACATCTTATGGCTGCCAGAACCTTTACCGTTCATCTATTAAATGTATTCCTGATACAAATTTAGCAATTTATATGGACAACTTTAACATACCCCAAGTGACATCAACCAAATTCCTGGGTGTTTAGGTGGACCTGGGTGTTCAAGTGGACCAATTCCTAACTGGTTGTTCAAGCGGACCAATTCCTAACTGGGTGTTCAAGTGGACCAATTCCTGCTTTCAAAAATATCTCCAAAAAATAGCTTTAAGTGTGGATATCTCCAAAAATAGCTTTAAGTGCGGATATCTTGGCACGCATGGCATATCTACTTCCACCGCGAAGTAGATATTATTTATTTTGTTTTAGACTCAGCTTATACTACTCTATTATCCATCCCCATCTGTCATATTGTAATGTTGCTTGGGCCTCTAACTACTCGTCTAGACTAACCAGACTAATTTCACTTAAAAAAAGAGCTGCTAAACTTAGCATGGGCTTCCAAGCCCTTTTTCATCTGAACTCCTTCTATCTAAATTAAGCATCCTTAGCATTGAACAGATAAGAATCATGCAAACTTATGAAATTATGTTTAAGCACTTAATTAAGAACATGCATAATCTCCTACCGCATGCTTTTCATGACTTCTTCACTCTGACCTATAAATTGATCTTGTACGATATTACCTTACGAATCAGTTAACTATTTAAGACATAATATTCTCTTATGAATCTATTTGCATAACCTGTTGCTGTCTATATTTCACTTGTGTTTGGGTTACCCTGCCAGCGGAACAGTAGTCCCACAGGGGTTCCCCTTAGCTTTTGTTACCTGGAATATTTATTGATGTAGAAATATGATGTTTTGTTACTTAAAGCAATAAAAACTATGGTTATTGGTTATGGTTATTAGACAATCATTACCTTTTTGCCTATTTGATCTTTGTTACTTTACAGAAAAGACTCTCAAAGACCAAATGTTACAGGTAGATTGATTCAACTGTTGTAAAAGGTTAACGGGCAAGATGACAATACTATTGTACAGTTTATGAGATCAGGTGAGAGGGTAGATACTTTTTAACTGACTTTGCAGCCGCCTAGCAGCGGCAATATCTGAGTGGTACCAGGGCTACGAGTATGCCACAACCCTTCTAGATTTAGTAGTAAAGAGCTTATGCGGGATTTAAGAGAAAACAGAATTTAGTTGTGAAGCAAGTTCGTTAGCTTTCTGTATTATTTCTGCAGGGCATTATCACTGCACAAATATGACCCAGAAAGAGAGATATTTCTAACATCAGAATATCTGGACCTGGTGATAATGTGATCAAGTATATGGCCCGTGTCATGAGTTTTGAAACATAGTCCTAAGTATCTTTTTGGGTAGTGAAGTCGAACGTTATTATAAATTCAAAAGATAAGAAACCAAGAATTCAACCATTTACTGTAATTCAGGAAAAACGTCAAAGGCTAACATAAAAAGGTATATTGCACATGTATATCATATTTAACCGTTGCTTAGCCAGATGTTTCCGGACATTCGTTTCTCTTTCACAGTCCATAATCTCGGAGTTGTCCTAGATCGGAAACTCTCCTTAACTGATCATTTTCATGCTTTTACCACCTCCGTCAGCTACCTCCGTCAGCTTCCTACCATCAGCCGCTCCATTTAGGTCTACCTTCTTGCTGTCACTACTATAATTCGGCCTTATCTACATCAGAGTGCAATTTTATAGCGCCATCTTTATTGGAATTTCACTATCTGACATGTCAAAGCTTTACCCCTGTTCTTAATGCCGCTGCCCCTCTTATTGGAGGTGCCCCCAGGTTTGGTCACATAGCTTCCATTATGAAGGATACTTTGCACTGGATCCCTATTCATCAACGTTGTCAGTTTAAGATCTGACCTTTGTGCTCCAGCATACCGTATGGACTTTTGTATCTAAAGCTCATCGGTCCAGGGTCGTGGCACCCTTCGGTCGGCTGTCCTTGGACTCCTGATTGTACCTCGTATATGCGTACTGCTACAGATCAGTCCCGAAGTATTGCCCTACCAGATGGAATCGCCTTTCACGAGGGTTGCAGCTAGAGCTCCTCAATTTAGTTTCTTTTACAGTTTCGCAAACGCCCGATGAATTTATTTTTGAAGAGGCGTTTTATAAATGTCAGATTACAATTACAGGCCCGATTCACTGAAACCGTGGCACCCTGAGGGCCAATGTTTTGTCAAGTCGATCCCGACTCACGATCGTTGAAGCCAAGAGAAAGCGTGTGCTTCTAAAGCAAAATGTGTCTATGTGGAAGCGAAAAAGACGTGCATTATGTTAACAGCATCCTCAGTCTGTTTTATCTTGCATCAAATGTTGACCATCTAATCCTATGCACCGCGTCCTTTAATTGAAAAATATCTATGCAGATTGTAAGTCAAGTCCATTATGAGACAATCATCTGACTTTATCCACCTCTGTCGCAAATATCGCTGAAAATTTCACCTCTGTGAAATTCACGTGCGTAGGCCCTATGATTTGCTAGGCGCTGCGAATATATACCGCTCATTATACGCTGTTTATTCGCGTTCTGTCATTTGGGGAAATAATTTAATCTAAACGCTGAATTTTCTCAGTTTTTTTTAGGATGCTATTCTCCGTTTGCATGTTAGACGTGTTCCTCGTTAATGATTTTGTACACTTTGACCGTATTTTCTTCACATAATTATCTTGGCGTACGTGACTCTATGGAAAGTGACGGGCTTCCTGATGTGTGGTAGAGCCAAGGATTTGCGGACAGCGTACGCCGTCTGCAGCCGTGTATTTACTTCTCAACGGAAAAGGTTAGACGCGGGTCTTTAGAGCAGAGGTTCCCAAACTGGGGTGCACACGCCCCCAGGGGGTGTGACATGTCATTTCAGGGGTGCGACAAAGAGGGAAAGTGTTAATTATAAGAATGCATTGATAATACATTATAAATTGTTGAGCTGTCATTGAATAAGTATGGGTAAAACCGTGAGATTAGGAGTTTATTTCCGTGTAACACTGTAAATCTGTAAGGCTAGCCTAAGTCTTGTAAGCACAAGTTTCAGTAATAACAATTTTGTGCATTTGTCGTAAAATGTGATAATACTTTTGTAGGGGGTGCGAACATTGGTCAAACATTTCCCAGGGGTGCGGGGCATAGAAAAGATCGGGAACCCCTGCTTTAGAGGGACCTTGATCGTCAGATGCGGGCGGGACGTAGATGAACCGACCGGCAGGTTACGATTACCTGCTCTGCGTGCATTGGAGGCTCGAGGGATAGCCGGACATGCATCATCTTCCACCAAGAAAGAGACAGCAAGGCGGTGGAGTTAATCATGTGCCGCGGACAGTGCCACCTGTCGTCGCTCCCAGTACTTAATTGCAGCTTGGTCCATGGGGAGATCCTGAAGATTATGATGTGTGTCAACTTTGGCTGAGAATCCGTTGGTTGGGCTCGTGTGTGATCAGCCACTTGAGATTATACTCTTTCTCTGTTCATTTCTTTTTAGCTTTCTGGTGAAATTTCCATTCTTACTGATATTTAATATCATGTAGGCTAACGCAAGGAGCTGCTGTTATTAGTATTTCCTTGAAGTGGCGCTATATAAATTTCTAATTACGCCTGCATTTATAAAGATTTGTTGTCCAGCGATAAGCGTTTTATTAGCATAAAATTATTAGCGACGTCCATATTAAATTGAATAGCTTTGTGTAATTTTTCTTATCGTATTGACATTTTCATCGCTCTATCACAGGGTAGAAAAGGCGTTAGGCAAAAATGTAGGATAAGTTATGATGGGTAATAAATCAGAGATAAGTCCATACAAAGAAATCGAGGATAGACGATGAGGTGATCCTGGTTCAACCAATGACAATGAAGGGTAGAAGATGAGGTGATCTTTAATGAGTTGATAATTTATTTCGACGCTGAAGATTGGTTGAATGGAAAATGAGGTAATGTATAAGGTGTGGCCGAAGCCTGGACAAACTTCAGGGTTTGGAAGTCAGTCTGGACGAGAAGGGTCGTTCTTGAAGTTGCGAAGAAGGACGTACGGTCGAACATTCGAAGATTGAAGAAAACGTCTGGTTGACGAATCGCGAGTTAGGTAAACTATTTTTTTTTAAACCCGAGGTATCAAGGATCCATCAGGTGGCCTAAAAAGTCCGGAGACTGCTGGAAAAGTCTATCATTCTGGAATGGTGTTGTTGTCAGTCGTTTTGCCCAAAAAGGTTCCCCGAAACGCGACGGCATTGAAGCGTTTGACGCTTATAGAGAGTCGTTGAAAGAGAAAAGACGACTCTCTCGGGTCGCCGGTTGCTAGGGTCAGGTTACGCCCCAGATCAGAAATAAAATCAAGGCCTAAGCAATTGGTGGGACCAAATGTCTCGAGTGCCAACGGGACAAAGGCGTAGTTGTTGCTGAAACAGGACCTGATATTTGGCCTGCTATCTTGTGGCGGCGGCTTCAGCTGCCGCGCCTGCTGTTGTTGCCGTGATGGTAAGGTAAGAGGTCGCCAGCGTGTCCGTGACCGTGACATCCCAAACCAGGCAATGACCCGATCTCCATGGTATCAAGGTAAGGCCGTCTGGTCTCTTGCCATCCGATCTAACCAGCCCCGGCGGCTCCTTGATTGCCGGTTATCCGGCCTTAGTGAGTGCGCGATAGACCACGTCATTGATGACACCGTGTCTTGCCTGTCGGCCGAAGCCCTTGACACATGAGAGGCCGTGATGACCCAACGCTGTGACCCACTGGCCACGGGCGCAGGCGTGGGTCTCACACAGGTCCGCTCCCAGCCGCAGGCTCACCGCAACCCTCACAGCTTCGTCGTTCAACTGTAGACCGCACGAGGCTATCGGCACGGCCAGTAGCCAGTCGCCCGCGTGTGGAGAAGAAACCGCCTTCAGTCTCGCCTGGTCCAGCGCGTTCGTCAGCGATGTGCCGATATCCTCCACGATGCGCTCCAGGAGCTGCCTGTCCCAGATGTTTTGACTGGCCCTGTGTTGCATCTCTGGCAGGTCCACATCCGTCTTGGTTCGCCACTGAATCATCAGTGCCTCCAAAGGACCATACGGAGTCGAGCTCTCGTTCCCCAGGATGGCGTTTTGTAGGCTGAGGGTGCCTGCGGCCGAAGCTAAGCTTATTATTATTATTATTATTATTATTTTTTATGCCCCGATGTATACAGGATCCCTCAGGGACTTGAATATTAACTATATAGAATGATAGAATGTAAAATATCCGGAATGGCCCTATTCGTCTGTTTCCTGGCTGGTGAAAGTGTCTCTGAACGCCACCGCGTTAAAACGTTGAATTGTTAGCGAGAGGCGTTGGAATAAAAAAGATGTTTCCCGTTGGTCCCCCGTGACGGTGCAAAGCTTCTGTCCCAGGTCCGAAAGGAAGGTCAGGCCTTCGTTGTTGATCGGGCCCAAGGTTTCGAACGCCAGAGGAATGAAATGGTAGGTGGAGGATAGTTCGATGTATTTGTCGATTTTGCGGGCCGACGCTCTCTCAGCCGCCGCACCTGCAGCATGGGACGTGTTCGACAAATAGGAAGCGGCCAGGGTGTCCGTCACGGTCGCGTCCCATATAAGGCATAGAGCCCTGCGCCGGTCGCGCCGCGCCGCCGACGCCGACATTTCCTAGGGCGCCGCCGCCGCCGATTTTTGTGGATCGGCGCGCCGCCGCCGCCGCCGCCGAAAATTTGTCGGCGCGCCGCCGATGCCACGCTGGTGTGTTTAATTGTTTTGTTGAATTTGTCATGTTTTGCGTGATTTGACGATAAAATTGTTGCTTCAGTGGGTAGAAGTAGACACAGACAGACAGAGACAGACAGCCAGGGACAGCCAGACATACAGAGAAAGAGAGACACAGACGCAGACAGATAGACAGGCCGTATGAAGCCTTTGGCCTGGGGACCGCCTCGGCGCACCTCCTGATTGTACGCCGGCGCCCCTGAGGACCAGACACGCCCGGCATGGTGCGCTGCCATAACGGGCCACGGGCCTGGCATGGTCGAGGTTTGGTTCTTTTCTTAACCCAAATAATGTACTTTCCCAAATATTGCTGTTCTATCTATGTTAAGGTATTAAGTAGGGAAGGACCGGAGGGGACAGATAGGCCACGGAAGATTGGCATGACCCTGAATTGACCCTGATTCTCCGACTGAACAAAGTGTCCTCTCTCTCAGCGTTTAGACTACAAGTTTCAATGTGCAACATCCACTCACAAAACGCATACCTAATGAATGAGTCATCCTCGATATGATATCCCATCTGATCATCAGGCAGGCTTATACATATCAATCATCAAATTAGCACACACTCAGCCTGTCGTGCAGCTTATTCTCCAAATATATACAAAATTTTTAGTCATCTAAACCCAAATCACACAGCGCTTTGGATAGGCATTAATTTGACCAAATTGCAAATCTCTACTAGTGGATTTTCGATCTGCACAGTTAAACTGCTGTGGATTAAACTGCTATGAAACGAAGGCTTTTTGGAATTGCTGAAAGAAGTTTAGCAGATTGAAAATAATTAAAATTTATTTGTCATACACCATGGGAGGGTGGGCTTAAACTTTAGGGTAATGGCAACACTTTGGTACGAAGCTAATAAGATCCGCATCGACGCGGGATCGATTCCAGCTACCCTTCCGAAGGTCGATTCAGCCTTTCATTCGCCAGGTGGCGTTCGTAAAACGAGCAGTAGGACGTGATGGGGCCTTGCATGGCTGCAAAACAGTTAAATTCGACTCATGTAATAACTTGTGGTCATTCTTTCATGCTATTAATATTCTAATCATACTGCGCGGTGTGTCTGTTTGAAAGAATAAACCAAGAATATTATTATTATTATTATTATTATTATTATTATTATTATTATCATCATCATCATCATCATCATCATCATCATCATCATCATCATCATCATCATCATCATCATCATCATCATCATCATCATCATCATCATCATCATCTGCT
>JACEVL010003670.1:0-11791 GCA_020284085.1 Aporrectodea caliginosa
GCATTCGAGTAGATTTAAATTTATTTCTAAAAGTGATGAATTTAGTTTTATTTGACTCATTTGGATTTTTTAGATATTTCAAATAAAGCGAGTTTTTTGTTTTGCATGATTTTAACAGGCCCCGGGACATCCACGGTTTTTTTAGAAGGGGCCCCCGCCGACCATTTTTAACAGCAGGTGGAAAGGCGTCATCGTACGCTATTTTGTAAGACACCATGAATTGATCGTAGGCCTCGTTCGGATCGTTATTGGCGCAGGCCTTTGTAACTAAAGTCCAATCAGTAGAAGATAAGGCCTCCTGGAAGATATTAATTCCATCATTAGTGATTTTTCTATAATTCTCAGCAGGAGGCCTTACAGTCGTCTGGGCTTCGTAATTGAAATGGGCGAATATTGGTAGGTGGTCGGATATATCACAAGCAATTATCGAGGAAGTAGTTGCCCGTGGCCAGGCATTAGTAAAGATATTATCAATGAGAGTAGCGGAGTGGTCAGTTATTCTTGTGGGTCTAGTAATGATAGGGAGAAAGTGATGGGTCAGCATACAATTATAGAAGTTGGTAGTTTGCTTATGCGTATCTACCTTTAGGAGGTCAATGTTGAAGTCGCCCAATAGTACTACTTCTTTATTATTTCTAGAAACTTCGGATAGTAGACATTCAATTTCTTCAGAGAATCTATCCAACTCTTGGCCAGGTGGCCTGTATATAGCTCCCACTAGTATAGCACCTGACTTAAATGGGACTCGTAGGAACAATCCCTCAAAGGTGGTTACATTATTACATTTCACAGGATCATATGGTAGGAATGTGAGCTCTTTTCTAATAAGAAATCCAACTCCTCCCCCATGGCCATGCCCCCTCGGTCTGTGAACAAATTGGTACCCAGGGATGTTTATCAAGTCTTCGGTGTTTTTGTCTATCCAAGTTTCAGTTAGTGCGAGAATGGAGACAGGTAGTATATCTAGTAAGTCCCTAATTTCGGCTAGCTGAAGCACAAACTCTGTTGCCGCAAAACTATGATGTCGAAAAGCATGTCTTTCAAACATTCATTAAGATATGTCATGATAAACACAGTACAAGAACAAACAGAAAGTTCCCAGCCGGATAACCATATTAGAATATATACCAGAGAGAAACCTTATCAATGCCAAGAGTGTCAAAAACGCTTTTCCCAGTCGTCAAGTCTAACAATTCATGCAAGAATTCATACTAGAGAAAATGGTTACCAATGCCAAATATGTCAAAAACGTTTTTCTCATTGTTCCAATCTAAAACGTCATTCAAGAATTCATACTGGAGAGAAGCCCTACCACTGCCAAATATGTCAGAACCGTTTTTCCAATTCTTCAACTCTAACATATCATGCAAGAATTCACACTGGAGAGATGCCTAACCAATGCCAAAATTGTCAAAAACGTTTTTCCAATTCCTCAAATCTAACACGTCATGCAAGAATTCATACCGGAGTGAAACCGTACAAATGCAAGCTATGTGAGTTTAAAACTAAGACTGAAGGTGACCTAAAGATTCATATAAGAAAACATTCCGGAGATAAGCCATACCTTTGCCGGGTATGTCAGAAAACATTCTCAAGCAATTCAGGTCTTAAAGGTCATGAAAAAACCCACTCTGAAGAAAAACGATTTCTGTGTATTCTTTGTAAAGAAATATTTTCCAGATTTTCAACTCTTAAGGTTCATGCTAGAATACATACTGGAGAAAGACCATACCAATGTCAAGAATGTAAACAAAGTTATTCCCAATCTTCTCATCTACGACACCATGTTCGAACCCATACTGGAGAAAAACCATACCAATGCCAGTCTTGCAAAAAACGGTTTATTCAATCTTCTTATCTCAAATGTCATACAAGAATCCACACTGGAGAGATGCCTTACCAATGCCAAGTATGTCAAAAGCGTTTTTCCCAATCACCAAATCTAATACGTCATGTAAGAACTCATACCGGATTAGAACCGTACAACTCCCTGTTATGTGACGCTAAAACTATGTACACAGATAACCTAAGGCGTCATATGAGAGCACATACTGGCGAAAGATCATACCTTTGCCTGGCATGTCAGAAAATATTCTCAAGCATTTCTGGTCTGAAAAGTCATGAAATGATTCACTCCAAAGAGAAATCATTTCTGTGTATTGTTTGTAAAGAAATATTTTCCACATCTTCGAGTTTAAAAAGACATGTTAGAATCCACACTGGAGAGAGACCATACCAATGTCAAGTATGTAAACGAAGTTATTCCCAATCTTCTATACTACGTGCTCACGTTCGAACCCATACTGAAGAAAAACCTTACCAATGCCAGACATGTCAGAAGCGGTTCGTCCAATCTTCTCATCTCAAATATCATGCAAGAACTCATACTGGAGAGAAACAATACCACTGCCAGTTATGTGAGTTTAAAACTAATGCTAAAAGTGATCTAAAGATTCACTCGAGAACACATACTGGAGAGAAACCATACCTTTGCCATATATGTCAGAAAATGTTCTCATGTGCATCCGGTTTAAGGAGTCATGAAAAAATCCACTCCTGGTCTGGCTGAGGTCTGTAAAGTCAGTTTCCAACATTCACAGTCTGCAAAATTATGTTGGAAACTATACTTCAGAACAGATATACAGTTTCCAGTTTTACCAGAGAATAATCTCTCGCGATTATTTAAAGAATTTCAGGAAAAGTAGACACCAGCCAATTAGAATCTGTAAAAGTAGACATCATGAACTTCGTCAGAAATACATAAATGAAGCCTAAATGGAGAGAAACGATCCTGTATCAGGTTTGTAAAACACATTCTCGCGGTCTGCGAGTCTACGAAGAAAGAAATTTTTGAACCAGAATTATCTGAAATATTTGACGGTGTTGAATAAAAAATGGAAGTGTTGACCACTCTATCTATGATGATATGCACGAACGAATTCATGCATACCAGTTTTGTATTCAAAGTAAGAACTTTAGTACAGTGCAACTGAGTATTTCTGTAGGACAAGACATATTCAAGGATCCTGCTTTTATTTTTTGTTACACTTTTGGTTCAGTTTAGTTAAGCCTATTAATCTTATGTCTAATTAAGCATTTTAACTCTGATGTTTTTATTATTGCGCTGCTTGTTTACTTCACATGATCTACTGTAACTTTGTTTGTGCATTTACTCAAATCAAGTTTTACATAGTCGTACTCTTACGCTGTTACCGTTGCGTAAATTCAATCACAAAGCAATTGCAACGATAATTTCACACAAAGTCAGTGCTGATGGTAAAGATGCTGTTAAGGTTTAAATGTTTTAGCAAATAAAGTTTGTTCCACCCTTTATTTGTCGTCGTTAACCAGTAACGACTCATAGAAATGTAGCATCCATGTACAGCTGATGGTGGAAGATAGATCCGCAATAAATTGCCCACAGCATTTGGTAGTGAACTGTCGAAATATTTGTGAACCGAATAGACCCCCAACCAACTCCTCTTATTATATTTTGGTTTAAGTTTTATTTCGCATCATTTTCACTGATTGATTTATTGATTCACCGTTTATTGAACATCACACAACAAAACCAAATAATGTATAAATAATTCTAGTGCCTCTGAGTAGGTCTTTGAAGAGTCGCTATATAAATTATATGAACGAATGAATGATAATTCCGTCTAAATCAAAGGTTCTACATTCGTATGCGCCCGATCATACAGTTAAACACTGAACAATAATCTAGACTAATCAGACCTATTGTACATTGATGGAGCAAAAAGTAGCAACTCGGTACTTTATCCAGCAGATCTAAACTTAATATAACAGTGCTGAACAATTTCTTTTTATTTTCTGAAGTTTCAAAAAGGGCCTATGTAACTAAACACATCTTAAATGCGCTTAAGTATCTGCTCTAAAAAGATATCATAAACATAATGAGTCTTCAAAATCTTTTTAAAACGCTTGACCTATAATTATCTCATGATCCCGAAACGCAGATCACAAGTTTCCTTTACATTGAGCTATTCACCCTGGATCTTTTTTTCCTTTACATTCAGTCTGAATGTTGGACCGGATACGGTGAATGTTCTTGCTATGGACCAGCCGGCTTTCTCCGACCATAGGCCCTACCTCAAAGTCGCCGTGTAGGGACCCTGGGCAAGTCCTTCACTCGCAATTGCTCATGCGCTTCGGCGTGAAACTCCGACTACAGCAGTAGTCGGGAGCGCCTCTGAATGGGAAATCTTGTTGAGGCGCTATAACAAGTGTTCAAATACAATACAATACAATACTTGAATTATCGCAGTTGGGACAGTCCCGTAACCAGTAAGGTCATGACAACGTGACGATGTCTCTGTGTTACAAATTTATATCTTATTAGAATTTGTATAATGTTGTGAAGTTATATTGTATGCTTTATGTCTGTCTGTTCCTGTATCGCTGTCTCTGTGTGTTTGTGTGTTCCTGTCTGTTCGTCTACACCAGTCTATGCACAGCCTACATCCACCTATCACACTGATAGAAAATCACACATTCACCTGTTCCACTAGAGAGGTACAATTGTCTAGAATAAAATTATTAAACGCCTTTGTCGTCAGATGACAAAGTGGGGCGGGGCGGTAGTCGGTACTCGGTAGGCGGACATTTCCCCCGAACATCACTTACTAAGTAGGCAGTCTACCATTGTCCATGATAACTGTCATTAATCCAACTTCTATTTAGTAAAGACGTTCTTTCATCAATCCAACTTCTATTAAAGCAAAGAATTATAGTTTCATCAATCCTACTTCTTCTTACGGAAACAATTAGTTTCATCAATCCTATTTCTATTTCAGCAAAGAATTTGTTTCATCAATCCAGCTTCTATTTAAAAAATATCTTTCATCAATCCAACTTCTATTAAAATGAAGAATTATTTTCAGCAGTCCAACTTCGGGGGAAATGTCCGGGGGAGAATGTCCTGGACCCGCGGAAGTCGCCACTTGACAAGGCTCTGGATCTCTCTTTCGGCGAAAATTCGCTCTTTGCGACCATTTATTCTGACCGGATCCCGGCAAAGACTCATCTTTTCGTGAACTCATTTCCACCTTAGCCTAAGCTGTTTCCGTGTCCTAGTTGTAACTAAAATTAACTAAAATAAAAATCCATTAACTATAACTATAACTATAACTAAAAAATAATACTAACTATAACTGTAACTATAACTAAGATAAAAAACATTAACTATAACTGTAACTATAACTAAAATAAAATCTGTAAGGAGAATCACACTGAGCCATTGTGGCAGTCCTAACACGGGGAACAAAAATGTCAAGCCGGTCAGAGGATTTGAGGCGTCATAGGGAGGTGCTTAAACGCGGGACGACCGCTTAGCAAGAAAGATATAGTTTATCAGACAATAAGATCGTATCCCGAACGAATAGCCCTCAACGAATACAGTGCTCGTATAAAAGAGTAGTTGATTTATAAATAGGAATATAAATTACAACCCTTATCAATGGCTGAACTATTTAAATTTAATTTCTTTGATAAATTTAATTTAATATATAATTATTACCATTGTTACTACAACTACTGCAACTACTACTACTACTACTACTACTGCTACTGCTACTGCTACTGCTACTGCTACTGCTACTGCTACTGCTACTTCTACTACCACCACCGCCGCCGACGCCAACACCACTACTGATTGATTGATATCTTTATTCTTTATTGTAACAGCAGCAGGAAACAAATTACAGAATAAACACTTTTTAAACAACTAAACAGCAAAGCTAGGCCTACTACTACTACTAACAATAATAATACCAAGTGACTAATAATACGTTTTGATCTCTTTGGTTCATTTTGGCTCCTCCTCTGACAACTCGTAGTCTTAGATAACTGGCTATCCTGATAGTGTTTATCTTCAAGAGATCACCCTGATGAATAATTAGGCTATATGACGTACTTTACATTCATACGTTCGACATTTGGTTCTGTTCTACATTCTGGTCTTGATATCCTATATTTGATTAAAAACGGCAACAAATGTCTGAAAATCTTTCGAAGTCATGCTGTGTTTAAATAATCTTATTCGCAAAATTATTTCAATATAAAATCTCTACCGTAGTCTTAAGTTTAGTGCAATGTAAACCAAAGATTTTAACAGGGAGGAAGATGAACTACTAATGACAAAACTGCGAAAGAGGGCGCGCAAGGGCTTCTGGTCTATCCAGAGGTAAATTAACACAGAGTTCCTATCTCTGCAATGTTAAATAAAATCCATCGGTTAAAAGTCGTTTTAATCGAAGACCTTAATAGAAATTAAACATTTTAGCCGAGTAGAAAGTTAGGTAACATGACGCACTATTGTGCAGCCTGTAACTGTGGTAATGCCAGCGCAAAGAATTATGGAATTTCTTTTTCCGCTTCCCAAGCGAAGCTAAACGGTAGGCAGAGATAGGAAACTTCGTGATTTCACCTCTGGTTAGACCAGAATGCACCACGCGCCCTACAATCGCACTGCGCAAGCCAATTTTCTTTCAGTAGTCGACCTTCCTCCCTGTTAAAATCTTTGATGTAAACCTTCAGATTTCCCCAATGTAAGACTGCATCAAGAGCGAATCTGACACCTCTTATAACACGATATAAGCTCCTTGGTCACGCAGTGAGCATAAAGAATGATGACGTCACTAGTATCAGCGACTAAGACTCCTTGGTAAGGTATGAAATCCACTGTTTAATTCTCAATTTAAGCAATTAATTATTATTACTCGTTGATAATCAATCAGTTTTCTCACTTTTCAATTGTTTACCCTGTCATTAGAATGTTCCCTTATAATAATTATCAGTGTAGAATCTCGCAACTAGCTGACCGTATTTTATATGGCGGCGTTTGAATAGCCTATCCGTCGTTCATTTAATTGTCAATAGGCTAATATTGACATATTATGTAGGTTAGGCTAATAATAGACAAGGAGAAAAGTGAAACCACCTAGACAAAATTCTAATCAAGTCAAGCACATATTTTTTGCAAAGTTCTCACATATATGAATACTGTAGTACAAAATCTGACACTCAAAAATGTTTCGAACAACCATTTTACTGAGAAAATCCAAGATGGCCACCGGCAAAAAACAAGAAAACGTGAAATTGTCTATTGCTTTTAATTTTGCTGACAGATTTTGATGAAATTTGCACAGAATGTGCACTAATGTATTAGAACATGCTGTGCAAAAGTTTACAGCAATATTCTTAGTATTTTATTTTTGACGGAATTTTAAGGACGTCTGGGGATTTGGAAATCGCGTCCTAATTTGCTGCCATATTCAGAAGGCGGTAAATCCACTATTACTGCAGATAAATTGATGAAATTTGCAGGACACCTAGATTATGTGGTGCTAATCAAGGTCTGTTCAAGAACTAGATATCTGATGGATAGTTTTTTTCTACCTGCGGATTGAAAATTGAAAAAAAATGACCCTGTCTGGCGCCAGTACTTTACTACTCCACTATGACCAAATGGGTTGATTAACAGAGAAATTGTGAACCACTTGCAGTAATAGTCCACATTTTGTGCACAAAGAAGCAATTAGGTTGGCTTTATCATGTGTACCTGTTGTATTATGGCCATCTGAAATTGACAAAAACCTAATTTTTGTGTTTTGACGACAATTTTCAAGGCCTTATATGGGACAGGTGATACAGCTGTAAAAAAAGAGAAGCTCAAATACTATTAACTGCAACTAGAATTATTTTTTTTAGACTCCTGTAGTTCAATTAAGGATAAGTGGATAACGGAGAGACAAAGGGAGTATGGACAGAAAGTATACATATGCTTCATTGATTATAGCAAAGCGTTTGACTGCATTAATCATGAATTATTGATGTGGAAAACCTTGGGAGAAATGGGAATACCGAAACACTTGATACAACTTCTTAGGGGTCTGTACGAAGATCAGATAGCGGTGATAAGGACTGAATATGGAGATACTGACAGCTTCAGGATAAGGAAGGGAGTGCGGCAAGGATGCATTCCCGATAGCGCTTTGGATAACATCTGGCACGGAGAGCGAGAGGTACTGAGTTCGAGCCCCGTAGGGTAGACATGATTTGTAGGCTGCCATTGGCGCCGCGTATTGCAGGCTGTCTGCTCTGTTAGTAGTTAAGATTTATGTCTTCTGTCATTTGTGTTCCTGTGAATTGTTTCAATTGCATAATTGTACACTGTAACCGGTTGCGGTCTGTCAACCGGATTGTTTCAATAAACGAAAATATTATTATTATTATTCTGTCTCCTTTCCTATTTAATATGTACGCTGAAAGGATAATGAGGCAGGCGGGAATGGATGAGGCTGTGGAAGGAATAAAGATAGCGGGAAGAACAATGAACAATCTGAGATACGCTGATGATACAACACTAGGCCTATTGGCGGGTAAAAAAAACGATTTGGTAGAACTGATAAGAAAGCTCAAGAGTGAAAGCGAGAAAGCAGGACTCTACTTCAATATAAAGAAGACACAGATCATGACAACAGAAGAGGAGGACAGTTTTGAAGTAGACGGAGAGGAAATAGAAACTGTATCTAGCTTCACGTTTTTGGGGATCAGTAATAGAAAAAGAGGGAAAGTGTGATATGGAAATAAATCGTAGAGTAGCGATAGGAAAAACTGCAATGAATGGTCTGGAAAAAATATGGAAGGACAAACATGTGAGTATAGACACGAAAAAAAGATTGGTGACGGCTCTGATCATACCAACAGTAACATACGACAGCGAGACATGGACAAGTTCATATGGGTGGGCAGCTAGGATACTGAGAAACAAAGCAAAGTGTTTGAACACAGATTCTTGCAAGCTCTGAAGATCCGTAGCACTTGGGAAAATCATTCTTTCATTCCAGGTAGTTGCTTATCCATTCTTTTGGGGGAACTCTGACACTTAAATACTAAATGTCGGAGCTGTTTTTAACTTAACACGTTAAATACTAAGCAGAGGATTTAATTTTGAATTAACTGAATTCATATCTCTACATATACCGGTAATTCTAAAATCAGCCACTAGAGGAAACTTACCTGATTCAGAGTTGTTATTTGTACTTTAAGTGCACAGTACACAGCTAGTGCTACTCTAATAATAATTCCTGCAAAATATGGAATTTATGGTAGCAGTAAAAATTCCGTCTGGCTCCACTGCAATCAGTACTTAATGCAGTTGCTTGTTTGATCGCCCACCTTCCTCGTTTCTCCTATATTTCGACTTTTTTGACTGAACAGCTTCATTGGCTTCCCCTTAACTGCTCGGATTCAGTTTAAAATTCTTTTTCTTGCGTGTAAAGCGTTTCTGGGTCAAACTCCCCTCTACCTCTGTGATCTTATCAGGCGGCCTATCTTGACGTCCTCTCCGCTCTTTCGACCATCATGAGCTTCTAGTTCATCGGTCTCAAACTGCCACAGCACAGCACCGCGCCTATGCCTCTGTTGGCCCTTTGCTGCGGAATGACCTTCCTGCTATAACTCGTGCTGTGATATTATCTGGGGGCACTACTGTTTCTGCTCGTTCTCTTAAGACTTTTCTTTTTCGAGGGGCCCTTCGCACTGGAAGTGCCTCTGATTAGGTTGTGCTGTGAGAGACGCTTTATAAGTCCGTAAATAGAATAGAATAGAATAATAATAAAATGCTGATTTGTTGATATATGATTTGCTGATTGGTGAAGGTAAAATGCTGATTAGACAACGCTTATTGGTCAGCATTTTATTCAACAGCCAAATCAGCAAATCAAAGGGTAAAATGCTGATCAAAGAAGACAATACATTTTGTTTTTTTTCATTATTGCTTTAATTAACAAATGCTGATTGAAATCCATGCAAGTATAGTGATCAAGAAAGACAATACACTCTGTTGTTTTAAATATTGTTTTAATTAACAAATGCTAAACTGTAATGAAGACATTGAAATCCCAGCCAGTAGTGTTCAAAGAACACTTGGTTGTATTCAACAGGGTGTTTTAATCAACAAAAGGAAAGCTTGTAAAATACTATAAATAATGGTGTAGCTTATTATAAATTTTGGAGAGTTCACATATATTGGATTGGAATAAATGCAATCATGAGCAAAACCTATTTGTGTTTTAACAGTAAATCAGTAAATTCAATTGTTAATCAACCAATGGGAGGATCAATTAAATTCTTCATTATTCATGGTCAGAAGATTTTAAGAAGGATATTTGGAAAGTTGATGGATATTGTTGGCATTTTTGTGGATCCGCAAAAGAAATAAAATGTGGCAGTGGTCTAAGCAGCAGAATGTATTTCCAGATCTATGAAGGTCCCAAGTCATGGAACAAGTGCTTCATTTGTGATATGAGCATGTAAAGTCAGCTGGTAATTAGATGATACTGAAGACCTTAAACTAAATTTGGTATTCGGGTTTCGGCCCGCACCCGCATTATTCAAACATCATTTTACCAACCAATCAGCATAACTGATTAATAATAATAAGCCTAAAGATCGATTGTTACATTCTATTGTTACAATCAGCATTTTCCAACAGCATTTTACCCACTAAGCAGCATTAACAATCAGCATTATACCCGTCACCAATCAGCAAATCAGTAAATCAACATTTTACCCGTGCCCGATATATGACACAACTTTTAATTGTATTCAAACATAACTGTTTGTTTTAACTGGTAGCAACCACGAATGAACTGAAAATCAAGGATTAGTAACAAAATACAACGAGGACAGTCAAGGAAATGAAGCAATGTCGACTTACCCCCAGAATTACACGAAACAGATTATTTTGAAAATAGTGAACAACGCGTACTATACCTAAAACCTCTATTATCGCCCACGCCAATTTCACAAATTTCAGAAAATAAAAAAAAATACTTTGAATTGTCAGATTTGGTCAGATTTTGTTTTTTTAGACACAGCAATCAATTTTGCACTTAAAATATATTTTTCAGCTTGATTAGAATTTTGTCCGGGTAGTACCACGATTTTATTTTATTCGACGCGACTATAAGGGTAATCTCCCTAAATATCTTCTCACTTTCAAAAATATCGACGCATTTGCCTCCTTAATAATTATTATTATTTATAGGCCTATATCGCTACCAAAGGCGTAACTCTTCCGTACAATAATATTATGGTGGTTACCAGAGTTGGATTGTCTCAAGACACTGTCTCGGTCTCGAGACAGGTTTTTTGATGTCTCGGTCTCGGAACCCACTGTCTCGGTCTCGGTCTCGAGATCATTTCTTGACTTTTTGGAAACTGCCTCGAAACGAAAGTCTTGTCTTTTTGGAAACTGTCTCGAAGCGAAAGTCTTGTTCTCTTGTAGAAGTGTTCTCCAAAGTTTTCGTACAAACTGTATTTTGTTCGGAACTTCGTACAGTATTGCGCTATAAAATTGTCTTGTGCAGAACGTATGAGTAGTTAATCGGAAGTGCCAAATAGACAGGACGTTTAAAAAAAGCGGTGTTTCTGGTATTAAGATTTGAGAGTATTGAAAAAAGCAGTCTTAAGTTTGCACTTTCAGTCCAAAATTTCCAAATATCTTAAAATGTCTCATAAAGAACCTGAAATAGTGAAATTTGCATTCACCCAGTTTAAAATAAATGAAAAACAAAATAAATGGCATACCGTTCGTCGTTTGTGTAAGCCAACATAAGCGAAACGCTTGGAACAACATCTAGTTTCTCAAGGTGAGTGATGTGACTTATGTCGCTATATCGCTAATATATGCCTAGGGCCTATATGGAATTTTGTTGGTTTTAAATTTTAGAATAATTTAGAAGATTCAGAATTGCTGAAATTT
>JACEVL010003671.1:0-17136 GCA_020284085.1 Aporrectodea caliginosa
ATATCATTTTATTTTTAACACAGCTTGGTCGAGTAATACCTAGATCACATAGGCCATGTCGTACCAAACTGCTGTAAGCAGATATTCTGACAGCATTCCTACTTTGTGTTCTTAGGACTACCCAACAAAGATAATTGGCTATTGTCGATTATACACGTGGTTTGCCCCGTCTCAATGGACTGGCGTTAGTCGCCGTCATTCACCGAAACACCTTTTGAGCAGGAGGTGCTTTTAAAGGGGTTGAAAACTGGTAGAACGGTATAGCTCATAGATATATTAGTATTGCATCGGCCTATATTGCAAATTAACAACGCAATTCTATCCTCTGAGGTTTCGCAACGCAATTCTATCCTCTGGGATTTCGCCATTGTAAACGGTCTTTATGCCGACATTGTTCAGTGCAACGAAAACATTTCTTGAAATGCCTTTTATGTCTACAGTCGTACGGGCACGAGATGTAAACTCAAGCGGTCACTGTGTAAGGACCTTTAGCAAGTCTTTCACTGAGGGCAATATAACAAAACAGACCTGTGTATATATAATGGCGAAGCTACGTTTTGTCTATTATCGGCGCATGACAACGACTGGAATGAGTTAGGTTTTATTGATTCTAAGTTGTCAGGAACTGCAAAATTAAGCCGGATTAATGATTGAATGGGTGACAAACCAGTCTAGATTCCAAACTAGTGGCCGTCCTTCATTGCCGTTGAAGATTTGCGAATGCTTTCCGTCTTTTCAGCCTTGCCTAGTCTAGTACGAAATGCTTGAGAGTGAGCGCATATAAAAATATTTTATCACAGATTAGACTGACCTCAAACTAGCAGAAGAGGACGAAATATACAACTACAAAGCAAGCAAATATTCAATGCATTGTGTAACAGAAGCAGTGAATTAGACTCACCGTCGCTGCAAACGTTAAGACCTTGTTCGAATTCCTTACATAGAATTGGAATGAAGACTGGACACCGATCAATTGCAGCCACTAAAGCATCCGCTAAAGGTCTTTCGATTCCTGGAGAAAAACAACAGTCGTTTCACAAATCCTATTGTTACGTATAGTAGAGTAATCTCTAATGTATCACAAAACTTACTAATTTTGTCTCTGAAGATTCGCTTGTCGACAAACTTCCACTTGTTGTCAATATCATTTTATTTTTAACACAGCTTGGTCGAGTAATACCTACTACCCGACTAATACCTGCCATGTCGTACCAAACTGCTGTAAGCAGATATTCTGACAGCATTCCTACTTTGTGTTCTTAGGACTACCCAACAAAGATAATTGGCTATTGTCGATTATACACGTGGTTTGCCCCGTCTCAATGGACTGGCGTTAGTCGCCGTCATTCACCGAAACACCTTTTGAGCAGGAGGTGCTTTTAAAGGGGTTGAAAACTGGTAGAACGGTATAGCTCATAGATATATTAGTATTGCATCGGCCTATATTGCAAATTAACAACGCAATTCTATCCTCTGAGGTTTCGCAACGCAATTCTATCCTCTGGGATTTCGCCATTGTAAACGGTCTTTATGCCGACATTGTTCAGTGCAACGAAAACATTTCTTGAAATGCCTTTTATGTCTACAGTCGTACGGGCACGAGATGTAAACTCAAGCGGTCACTTTGTAAGGACCTTTAGCAAGTCTTTCACTGAAGGCAATATAACAAAACAGACCTGTGTATATATAATGGCGAGGCTACGTTTTGTCTATTATCGACGCATGACAACGACTGGAATGAGTTAGGTTTTATTGATTCTAAGTTGTCAGGAACTGCAAAATTAAGCCGGATTAATGATTGAATGGGTGACAAACCAGTCTGATTCCAAACTAGTGGCCGTCCTTCATTGCCGTTGAAGATTTACGAATGCTTTCCCTCTTTTCAGCCTTGCCTATAGTCTAGTACGAAATGCTTGAGAGTGAGCGCATATAAAAATATTTTATCACAGATTAGACTGACCTCAAACTAGCAGAAGAGGACGAAATATACAACTACAAAGCAAGCAAATATTCAATGCATTGTGTAACAGAAGCAGTGAATTAGACTCACCGTCGCTGCAAACGTTAAGACCTTGTTCGAATTCCTTACATAGAATTGGAATGAAGACTCTACACCGATCAATTGCAGCCACTAAAGCATCCGCTAAAGGTCTTTCGATTCCTGGAGAAAAACAACAGTCGTTTCACAAATCCTATTGTTACGTATAGTAGAGTAATCGCTAATGTATCACAAAACTTACTAATTTTGTCTCTGAAGATTCGCTTGTTGTCAATATCATTTTATTTTTAACACAGCTTGGTCGAGTAATACCTAGATCACATAGGCCATGTCGTACCAAACTGCTGTAAGCAAATATTCTGACAGCATTCCTAGTTTGTGTTCTTAGGACTACCCAACAAAGATAATTGGCTATTGTCGATTATACACGTGGTTTGCCCCGTCTCAATGGACTGGCGTTAGTCGCCGTCATTCACCGAAACACCTTTTGAGCAGGAGGTGCTTTTAAAGGGGTTGAAAACTGGTAGAACGGTATAGCTCATAGATATATTAGTATTGCATCGGCCTATATTGCAAATTAACAACGCAATTCTATCCTCTGAGGTTTCGCAACGCAATTCTATCCTCTGGGATTTCGCCATTGTAAACGGTCTTTATGCCGACATTGTTCAGTGCAACGAAAACATTTCTTGAAATGCCTTTTATGTCTACAGTCGTACAAAACAACAAAAGTTATAAATGTTTGGCTCCACAAGGCTGCCCTTGTTACACATGAAAATATAAGCCTGTATGCAAAATTTTGGACATATTGAACTATACTCAGAGGTCGCGCCTTTTGCACACTTTTACACTATATGGTATGAAACGTCAAAAGACATGTATCATCTTGAATTTCATGGCAGTTATTTTTTTGATCTTTGAACAGCCTAATAAAATATATATACCTCAGTGTTACTGCTTAGTCAGAGCGCATTAAATGCAAATATGTAATGCAATATATTTTTTATTATTAAAGTAGTTTTCCAGTCTGCATAAATAACCGTCATTGAGGTGCCGGAAAACGCGAAAACCGCGATTATTTCATTTTGCTCTTGTCCGACAAGAAATCATTGTGCGATGACTGGAGTCAAGTTGCAGCAAGTATTGTTTCTGTGACTCATCCTTAGTTAGTATATCATTGTGAGACTAGATCAGAGCCACTCCACGTTCTGCGCAGTCATTGACTACATCTAAAGTTTGACATTAGCCTTCATCGACTGGAATGTAGGGTTCAATGGTCAGAGAGCAGAAAGTTTCCATAAGAAAGTTTTGGCTTGCTCTTGAACCTGTATAGTAAGAAGACCAAGCAGTTTTAAAGAACTCCTTGTGACATACGCCTCCAGTGTAGTGTGTTGGTCAAAGTATCTCCTGTCCAGCCGTTTCATGGATAGCTGATTAGGTGGGTAAGTAAGGTTTTCACCATAGTGGCCTTGATGTTTTCACTGTTCTCTCGTCAAACAAAGCAAGTGGCACATGGTGCTAGGTGAAATACCAGAGAAGACGACTGAATGCTTCCACTGTTTTTTCTTTGATGGCACGGTCTGAGTATATTCAAGAAACTATGCAAGAAGCTTCAAATCATTGAATTGTAACAACACTACTTAGTTGCAATTGGTCGGCTACTTACTCTTACTTTCGAACAACCGCTTGAGCGCCGCTGAAATTCTTGCGAGTCTCTCTGTTCGTCAAGATTTTGGCAAAAAACTTGAAGGATCTTTTTCTCATTTTTAGAAAGAGCTTGTCCTCTTGACTTGTCATCAAAGTCATTGCATCTTTTCGTGAGATGTCAAAATTAAATAGTTAATTTAAATCGACCTTAAACTGTCCCTCTTTGAGTCGGCAGAAATCTTGAATTTAAGTATATATTCTTCTTCAGCAGACTGTAACCGTCATACAACTTCCGGAGCTAGCCAACACCCGAATCACTCATTTTGGTGATGAAACATAGCCCCATTTGTTGGTAGTCCAGACCCAAGAATGTCGTTGTTAGGCATCCCTAACAGCCAAAATTGTGGAGAACTTCTGGTTGATGCCATGATAACTGCTGTTTTTGCTACATATAAGCGTTTATTATACAAAGTGAAAAGGCATGCGTTGTATTTCACAGTTAGGGAGTGCTTCACAAATAAAAAATACTTTAATCATGCAAATTTAGCGGTATGAGGAGCAATAGTGAACAATCCAATTGTAAATTAAACGAATTGTTATGAAAACTTTAGTCTATAAGTTAGCATGCAAAATTTAAAGATTATCTCTAATTCAGCAACCATTTTCTAAAGACAAAGAACTTGAAAACAAGCTTTTTTTATTTGTAAGTAAGCTTATTATTCTTTAATTTACTGACATACAGTTGACATCTAGATTATTATTTAGAAAGAAGGTGCGTGGAGTTCATGGTGTTAATCGTAATTTATAATGTAGATATTGAAAGGCGACGTGCGGTTTTTGGGATTTCTACAAAAAAGTGTCAAAACGGCGCGACCTCTAAACATGCTCAGATCTCTTAAATTTTTTCACCACACAGTCTTCTTGTCAAGTGGAACAAGGGCAGCCTTGTGGAGCAGCATGTTTCAACCAAAAAATTTTCCCCGTGTAAGTTTGGGCCACACTACTGTGTAAGGACCTTTAGCAAGTCTTTCACTGAGGGCAATATAACAAAACAGACCTGTGTATATAATGGCGAAGCTACGTTTTGTCTATTATCGGCGCATGACAACGACTGGAATGAGTTAGGTTTTATTGATTCTAAGTTGTGAGGAACTGCAAAATTAAGCCGGATTAATGATTGAATGGGTGACAAACCAGTCTAGATTCCAAACTAGTGGCCGTCCTTCATTGCCGTTGAAGATTTGCGAATGCTTTCCGTCTTTTCAGCCTTGCCTAGTCTAGTACGAAATGCTTGAGAGTGAGCGCATATAAAAATATTTTATCACAGATTAGACTGACCTCAAACTAGCAGAAGAGGACGAAATATACAACTACAAAGCAAGCAAATATTCAATGCATTGTGTAACAGAAGCAGTGAATTAGACTCACCGTCGCTGCAAACGTTAAGACCTTGTTCGAATTCCTTACATAGAATTGGAATGAAGACTGGACACCGATCACTTGCAGCCACTAAAGCATCCGCTAAAGGTCTTTCGATTCCTGGAGAAAAACAACAGTCGTTTCACAAATCCTATTGTTACATATAGTTGAGTAATCGCTAATGTATCACAAAACTTACTAATTTTGTCTCTGAAGATTCGCTTGTCGATAAACTTCCACTTGTTGTCAATATCATTTTATTTTTAACACAGCTTGGTCGAGTAATACCTAGATCACATAGGCCATGTCGTACCAAACTGCTGTAAGCAAATATTCTGACAGCATTCCTACTTTGTGTTCTTAGGACTACCCAACAAAGATAATTGGCTATTGTCGATTATACACGTGGTTTGCCCCGTCTCAATGGACTGGCGTTAGTCGCCGTCATTCACCGAAACACCTTTTGAGCAGGAGGTGCTTTTAAAGGGGTTGAAAACTGGTAGAACGGTATAGCTCATAGATATATTAGTATTGCATCGGCCTATATTGCAAATTAACAACGCAATTCTATCCTCTGAGGTTTCGCAACGCAATTCTATCCTCTGGGATTTCGCCATTGTAAACGGTCTTTATGCCGACATTGTTCAGTGCAACGAAAACATTTCTTGAAATGCCTTTTATGTCTACAGTCGTACGGGCACGAGATGTAAACTCAAGCGGTCACTGTGTAAGGACCTTTAGCAAGTCTTTCACTGAGGGCAATATAACAAAACAGACCTGTGTATATATAATGGCGAAGCTACGTTTTGTCTATTATCGGCGCATGACAACGACTGGAATGAGTTAGGTTTTATTGATTCTAAGTTGTCAGGAACTGCAAAATTAAGCCGGATTAATGATTGAATGGGTGACAAACCAGTCTAGATTCCAAACTAGTGGCCGTCCTTCATTGCCGTTGAAGATTTGCGAATGCTTTCCGTCTTTTCAGCCTTGCCTAGTCTAGTACGAAATGCTTGAGAGTGAGCGCATATAAAAATATTTTATCACAGATTAGACTGACCTCAAACTAGCAGAAGAGGACGAAATATACAACTACAAAGCAAGCAAATATTCAATGCATTGTGTAACAGAAGCAGTGAATTAGACTCACCGTCGCTGCAAACGTTAAGACCTTGTTCGAATTCCTTACATAGAATTGGAATGAAGACTGGACACCGATCAATTGCAGCCACTAAAGCATCCGCTAAAGGTCTTTCGATTCCTGGAGAAAAACAACAGTCGTTTCACAAATCCTATTGTTACGTATAGTAGAGTAATCTCTAATGTATCACAAAACTTACTAATTTTGTCTCTGAAGATTCGCTTGTCGATAAACTTCCACTTGTTGTCAATATCATTTTATTTTTAACACAGCTTGGTCGAGTAATACCTACTACCCGACTAATACCTGCCATGTCGTACCAAACTGCTGTAAGCAGATATTCTGACAGCATTCCTACTTTGTGTTCTTAGGACTACCCAACAAAGATAATTGGCTATTGTCGATTATACACGTGGTTTGCCCCGTCTCAATGGACTGGCGTTAGTCGCCGTCATTCACCGAAACACCTTTTGAGCAGGAGGTGCTTTTAAAGGGGTTGAAAACTGGTAGAACGGTATAGCTCATAGATATATTAGTATTGCATCGGCCTATATTGCAAATTAACAACGCAATTCTATCCTCTGAGGTTTCGCAACGCAATTCTATCCTCTGGGATTTCGCCATTGTAAACGGTCTTTATGCCGACATTGTTCAGTGCAACGAAAACATTTCTTGAAATGCCTTTTATGTCTACAGTCGTACGGGCACGAGATGTAAACTCAAGCGGTCACTGTGTAAGGACCTTTAGCAAGTCTTTCACTGAAGGCAATATAACAAAACAGACCTGTGTATATATAATGGCGAGGCTACGTTTTGTCTATTATCGACGCATGACAACGACTGGAATGAGTTAGGTTTTATTGATTCTAAGTTGTCAGGAACTGCAAAATTAAGCCGGATTAATGATTGAATGGGTGACAAACCAGTCTGATTCCAAACTAGTGGCCGTCCTTCATTGCCGTTGAAGATTTACGAATGCTTTCCCTCTTTTCAGCCTTGCCTATAGTCTAGTACGAAATGCTTGAGAGTGAGCGCATATAAAAATATTTTATCACAGATTAGACTGACCTCAAACTAGCAGAAGAGGACGAAATATACAACTACAAAGCAAGCAAATATTCAATGCATTGTGTAACAGAAGCAGTGAATTAGACTCACCGTCGCTGCAAACGTTAAGACCTTGTTCGAATTCCTTACATAGAATTGGAATGAAGACTCTACACCGATCAATTGCAGCCACTAAAGCATCCGCTAAAGGTCTTTCGATTCCTGGAGAAAAACAACAGTCGTTTCACAAATCCTATTGTTACGTATAGTAGAGTAATCGCTAATGTATCACAAAACTTACTAATTTTGTCTCTGAAGATTCGCTTGTTGTCAATATCATTTTATTTTTAACACAGCTTGGTCGTGTAATACCTAGATCGACTAATAGGCCATGTCGTACCAAACTGCTGTAAGCAGATATTCTGACAGCATTCCTACTTTGTGTTCTTAGGACTACCCAACAAAGATAATTGGCTATTGTCGATTATACACGTGGTTTGCCCCGTCTCAATGGACTGGCGTTAGTCGCCGTCATTCACCGAAACACCTTTTGAGCAGGAGGTGCTTTTAAAGGGGTTGAAAACTGGTAGAACGGTATAGCTCATAGATATATTAGTATTGCATCGGCCTATATTGCAAATTAACAACGCAATTCTATCCTCTGAGGTTTCGCAACGCAATTCTATCCTCTGGGATTTCGCCATTGTAAACGGTCTTTATGCCGACATTGTTCAGTGCAACGAAAACATTTCTTGAAATGCCTTTTATGTCTACAGTCGTACAAAACAACAAAAGTTATAAATGTTTGGCTCCACAAGGCTGCCCTTGTTACACATGAAAATATAAGCCTGTATGCAAAATTTTGGACATATTGAACTATACTCAGAGGTCGCGCCTTTTGCACACTTTTACACTATATGGTATGAAACGTCAAAAGACATGTATCATCTTGAATTTCATGGCAGTTATTTTTTTGATCTTTGAACAGCCTAATAAAATATATATACCTCAGTGTTACTGCTTAGTCAGAGCGCATTAAATGCAAATAATTTGTAATGCAATATATTTTTTATTATTAAAGTAGTTTTCCAGTCTGCATAAATAACCGTCATTGAGGTGCCGGAAAACGCGAAAACCGCGATTATTTCATTTTGCTCTTGTCCGACAAGAAATCATTGTGCGATGACTGGAGTCAAGTTGCAGCAAGTATTGTTTCTGTGACTCATCCTTAGTTAGTATATCATTGTGAGACTAGATCAGAGCCACTCCACGTTCTACGCAGTCATTGACTACTTCTAAAGTTTGACATTAGCCTTCATCGACTGGAATGTAGGGTTCAATGGTCAGAGAGCAGAAAGTTTCCATAAGAAAGTTTTGGCTTGCTCTTGAACCTGTATAGTAAGAAGACCAAGCAGTTTTAAAGAACTCCTTGTGACATACGCCTCCAGTGTAGTGTGTTGGTCAAAGTATCTCCTGTCCAGCCGTTTCATGGATAGCTGATTAGGTGGGTAAGTAAGGTTTTCACCATAGTGGCCTTGATGTTTTCACTGTTCTCTCGTCAAACAAAGCAAGTGGCACATGGTGCTAGGTGAAATACCAGAGAAGACGACTGAATGCTTCCACTGTTTTTTCTTTGATGGCACGGTCTGAGTATATTCAAGAAACTATGCAAGAAGCTTCAAATCATTGAATTGTAACAACACTACTTAGTTGCAATTGGTCGGCTACTTACTCTTACTTTCGAACAACCGCTTGAGCGCCGCTGAAATTCTTGCGAGTCTCTCTGTTCGTCAAGATTTTGGCAAAAAACTTGAAGGATCTTTTTCTCATTTTTAGAAAGAGCTTGTCCTCTTGACTTGTCATCAAAGTCATTGCATCTTTTCGTGAGATGTCAAAATTAAATAGTTAATTTAAATCGACCTTAAACTGTCCCTCTTTGAGTCGGCAGAAATCTTGAATTTAAGTATATATTCTTCTTCAGCAGACTGTAACCGTCATACAACTTCCGGAGCTAGCCAACACCCGAATCACTCATTTTGGTGATGAAACATAGCCCCATTTGTTGGTAGTCCAGACCCAAGAATGTCGTTGTTAGGCATCCCTAACAGCCAAAATTGTGGAGAACTTCTGGTTGATGCCATGATAACTGCTGTTTTTGCTACATATAAGCGTTTATTATACAAAGTGAAAAGGCATGCGTTGTATTTCACAGTTAGGGAGTGCTTCACAAATAAAAAATACTTTAATCATGCAAATTTAGCGGTATGAGGAGCAATAGTGAACAATCCAATTGTAAATTAAACGAATTGTTATGAAAACTTTAGTCTATAAGTTAGCATGCAAAATTTAAAGATTATCTCTAATTCAGCAACCATTTTCTAAAGACAAAGAACTTGAAAACAAGCTTTTTTTATTTGTAAGTAAGCTTATTATTCTTTAATTTACTGAAATACAGTTGACATCTAGATTATTATTTAGAAAGAAGGTGCGTGGAGTTCATGGTGTTAATCGTAATTTATAATGTAGATATTGAAAGGCGACGTGCGGTTTTTGGGATTTCTACAAAAAAGTGTCAAAACGGCGCGACCTCTAAACATGCTCAGATCTCTTAAATTTTTTCACCACACAGTCTTCTTGTCAAGTGGAACAAGGGCAGCCTTGTGGAGCAGCATGTTTCAACCAAAAAATTTTCCCCGTGTAAGTTTGGGCCACACTACTGTGTAAGGACCTTTAGCAAGTCTTTCACTGAGGGCAATATAACAAAACAGACCTGTGTATATAATGGCGAAGCTACGTTTTGTCTATTATCGCCGCATGACAACGACTGGAATGAGTTAGGTTTTATTGATTCTAAGTTGTGAGGAACTGCAAAATTAAGCCGGATTAATGATTGAATGGGTGACAAACCAGTCTAGATTCCAAACTAGTGGCCGTCCTTCATTGCCGTTGAAGATTTGCGAATGCTTTCCGTCTTTTCAGCCTTGCCTAGTCTAGTACGAAATGCTTGAGAGTGAGCGCATATAAAAATATTTTATCACAGATTAGACTGACCTCAAACTAGCAGAAGAGGACGAAATATACAACTACAAAGCAAGCAAATATTCAATGCATTGTGTAACAGAAGCAGTGAATTAGACTCACCGTCGCTGCAAACGTTAAGACCTTGTTCGAATTCCTTACATAGAATTGGAATGAAGACTGGACACCGATCACTTGCAGCCACTAAAGCATCCGCTAAAGGTCTTTCGATTCCTGGAGAAAAACAACAGTCGTTTCACAAATCCTATTGTTACATATAGTTGAGTAATCGCTAATGTATCACAAAACTTACTAATTTTGTCTCTGAAGATTCGCTTGTCGATAAACTTCCACTTGTTGTCAATATCATTTTATTTTTAACACAGCTTGGTCGAGTAATACCTAGATCACATAGGCCATGTCGTACCAAACTGCTGTAAGCAAACGTCCTCTTCTGCTAGTTTGAGGTCAGTCTAATCTGTGATAAAATATTTTTTATATGCGCTCACTCTCAAGCATTTCGTACTAGACTAGGCAAGGCTGAAAAGACGGAAAGCATTCGCAAATCTTCAACGGCAATGAAGGGCGGCCACTAGTTTGCTGAATCCCAGACTGGGTTTCAGTTTGTGGCCCTCTGTTGGCCCCCATATTTTCGTCCGATTTATTATGAAATCTGGTATTATTACATTTTTATATTTTCATACGTAGAGCGTACTTACTTGCTTAGACATGATGCATGAATGATTAAATCCGAAATTATTTTTGTCAGAGCATTCTCACCAACGACCTCATATATATAACTAGACAGAGCTTTCTATGTTGAGCTGCCCAGTGACGTCGAAGCAGCCGAGAAAGAGCAGGAAACAAGAGTGCATCTGAGAAGGTGCGGTCTGCGGAGCAATGTAAACAAATGGACGTCGTTGCCCACAAACTCGTCGATTCGTCCTATCAACTGCAATAAATTGCTATTAATAGCAGGGTTTAATTTAAAATAAATGGATGATACGGAATACACTTACAATTAGGCGTGATCGCATATAAAAATAAGACATTTGAGCCGATTATGGGGTTCTTAATAGCCACAGTATAGCCCACCGGGATCAGCGGAGTACAGACTTGATGCGAAATCAACCGTCTTTAACTTGCCCTAAGATTTCATGCCTACGTTTAAATAATCCTTTCTCTTGTATGCTCGCAGACAGACATTTCTATAGCGCCTTCACCGTTATTTGTGAAAGGGGTTTAGTTCAAGACATTATCTGGTGCATTGCCTTTCGCTTTGATTATTAAACGTAATGATTACAGCTATAGTGTGGCTATTAAATGGTAATACAATTTGGCTGGTGACAACAGATGTACGTCGATGCCCAACAGGCAGATACTTATTGGGATGTCGTCTGGCTTTAGGTCGAAGAGCCGAACTTGAGCTAGCGTTGAGAGTGCTATGAAATTATGAAGTGCTAGCGACATATTTTTCTTGGCCTTTGCACATGAAGGCAGTCCTCTCCCTCACCATCTGAGCAGTTTGTCAGTGTACTCGTAGCTGAGTTGGATCAAGTGGACCAGATATTTCCAATAAATTTCTGTCCTGGTGGGGATTTGAACCCCCGACCTCACTATTAACAGTCCATACTTACATCCAACCAGTGCACCACTAGACTATTGCTTTAGGTAATGATGATTGCATTCTACTGACAGAAAATTTCTGTATTTTGCACTTCGAGCATTCAAGCAGTAGGTAAACCTAAAATACCTGGACACGAGTTCTTAAAACAGCATATAATCATGTGAAAATCTCATTTATTAACACAAGAAAAACAACTTGTAGTGGACTGCAGAACACTATTGAAAACAAAGCTGTTACAACAATTCAGTGGCGTACCGAGCCGAAATGCCGCCCGGGGCGACGGCCCCAAAAATTTTCTCCATTACGTCCGCCAAAATTTCTGATGACCTTTTTTTTTTCTTGTTCGTCTTTTTCACACATTCTAATTTTACGCACCCCCGCCTCTCGCTATCGCACTATTACTTAATGTTTTATGCTATTTTCCTTCCTTCTTTTTCTAATTTTATTACTTTCTCTTATACTTTTTCAATTTTTTCCACATTTCAACCCTATTTTGCCGCCCCTCCACAAGTGCCGCCCGGGGCGACTCGCCCCCTGCCCCCCTCGGTACGCCTCTGCAACAATTGCTTTAAGTTTGAGAAAAATAGCCAAACTATATACAGGGTGCGGCAAAATAAAGTAATCCCCTGCAGTGTTTGGTTGATATCTCAGTAGTGTAAGGAGTGGGGGCCAGAGCCCCAATTTTTATATTCCTCCCAGACGACTGTAGCTCAGACCCCCAATCGCTCCCAGACGACTGTAGCTCAGACCCCCAATCGCTCCCAGACGACTGTAGCTCAGGCTACCAGTTCAAAGGTCAAACGATTACATCAGCCTGAAACATACACCAACTAAAGCTGTGGGAGGGACATTTCAAAGTCGATATTCGTAGAGCTTGGGCGTGCGCCTACCCCTCCCACCAAGGTGGCTCTTGTTTTTGTGTGGAAGCCAGAGCAGCCGACCAATTGGAAGCCTACCACAATTCTCTAAACATTAATTTGAACAAAAGTTTAACTTGGACATAATTTGCACACGTAGGCAAAATTTTATGAGAGCATTCTCTGCGCACGTCCAGCCAGCTAGGCTTTGCACAAGCATTGTTTTACAAGGGCGACTAAGTCCAATTTATTAATCATTAAATACAAATTGTGTTCTTTTACTCTATAGGCCTATATAGCCAAGCTGCTATAACCAGTGTATTTACGCGTTTACACCTAGGCGTGCTGCGTTGGGCTCGCATACATTTACTATACACACTAAGGCTATTTTATTAGTCATTAGACACAAATCGCATGGTTTTTGAATTTGGGGCTCATCTTTTTACACTTAGTTAGCAAACGCGCTGTTAGGTTTGACGTGTTTACAAGGCTGAACTAATCTCAATTAATATTCATTTGACCAACTTCCCTTTACACGTAGTGTGGAAGCCAAGACATGCAGCCTTTGCGCTCGCATGCCATTACACCTCTCGCCATTTAGCACGGAATATTTAGTTGTTGTAATGTGTTTTTTAATGGCGATACAAACTTTTACCACTTAAAATCATGCTTAGTGAGTTCACACACAGCCGGTTTATAACTCAGACTTATAATTTTCGAGATAATTTGGAGACTTAAGACGTGCATTTACACGTTGAACCTATGTTCTTTCTTCGGAGTATGGAGAGGCGTTTTGACTAGGGTGCATTTAACGCAAATTAGTGAGAGATGTAAAATTAAAGTAGGCTTCTTAGATTTGCTCTAGGCGTGAGGCGGCTGAGAGTCGACTTGCAAGTTTGAAAGACGGTGATTTGCTCTAGCCACGAGGAGGCTGAGTCGTCTGGCAATTTTGAAAGACGACACAGAGCCCTTGGTATTCAACGTTTGCAAAGCACACAGGTGTCTTTGCTCTATTGAGTTCCCCAACGGCTCACACATTCATTGCTTAAACCGAAATTAGCATCCATCTTTACACTCAAAATATCGATATATATGTAGAATCTTAGCCGTCTTGCACTTTGAAAGACGACTCTTCATCAGTATTTCATTACTTGCTTCACAGACATAACATCCTTTAACGCCAAGTCGAAGTCTTCTTCGTCACACTTTTCGCTCACTAGAAACTTCAGAACCGCTCGTATCAAACTCATGTGCAGTTTTTACATATAATGCTGAGTATAGTTCAAATTAGAGAATAACAGTCGCATAAATTTTCTTATCAGGTTGCTTTACAGTGTGAAGGTGCATGCTAGTTTTACAGGAGACGAAGTCGGTAATGGCAATCAACAGTTTTTAGTTGTGCAAACATTTCAACAATTGGTTCTTAATTCTGAAAAATCTCAAATTCTTTGAGATTCAGGTGGCATGGAAAAAAAACGTCAATTGTGTAATTTTGCTTAGTAAGCGACTTTTACAGAGATAGAGAGGCAGAGAGAGACAGAGAGGGCGAGACGTCTTTTGGCAGAGAACCGTGCTAGGCTTTTCTCCATGGTGTGGAGGGGTGTTTCAAGAGCTCGCTTGGCGCATTTTTACATCTGACAGCTTACACATATACAATTTTAAGGTTTTCACGATTCATTAGCCATTTACTCAATAGAAAGCCTCAACTATGGTTCACATATTTAGGTCTGGTGAGGTGGTTTTGACGTGCGTGTTTGAAAGAATACAAAAATTTAGTTGTAATTATTCATTACTTTCGTGGCACGTTAGCCTTCTATAGCAAGACACATAGGTTTAAAGTTAACACATTATGCTTAATCTACCCATGTGCATGCTGAGCCGACTTGCATTTTGAAAGACGACCCAATTATTTGCATCATCTCCACGCCTTTAACTAAATCTCGCATTCAAAGCTAGCTTCACCGACTTAGCAATTCTTTTTACTTCTATCACATAGCCCTCAAACACACCTTTCTCTCTAGAATCTCAATTTACAAGACGAAACCTGTTTTGAGAGCACGCTTAGTACACTTTTTAAGACTGTTGGCTCGCAATTACTCGATTGTCAAGCAAAAATACAAACACATAGACACCAAAGTCGTATGAAATCTCAAGTGTACACGGTTTGTCATTATGGATGACTTCTTATGGCATGGGGGCGGGGAGCGAGAGAGAGAGAGACAGCGAGAGAGAGAGAGAGACAGACAGCGAGACATAGAGAGAGAGAGATGGAGAGAAGCGAGAGAGACCGGGAGCGATGCTTTTTGGCAGAGGCACAGCGCGGTTGCGAGTGAGGGAGGGAGAGAGATAGAGCGAGTGAGGGAGCGAGAGAGAGCGAGAGAGAGAGAGAGAGAGCGAGAGAGAGAGAGTGAGAGTGAGAGAGAGTGAGAGTTACTCGCACTAAAGCGTCAATTTTATTCAAGTCGATTAAGAGCAGAATGTTTATTATTTCTAGCAAAGTTTAGCAGACTCGCATGATCTTACACAAAAATACAAATTACATAGGCTACGTCGCCTAGAAGTGTGAGTGTTCTCCCGTCACTGAGAATTTGTAGCATTTAGAATTCATTGCAAATGCTACACTATAACTCTTTGATGCCTTTTCTGAAACACCACAAGCTTCATTATTAATCGTATACAGTTGATGAATTTTTGCTGAGTCTGCTCTCTATAATTCGCAGCCAAGAATGAATGAACTAGCCTCACTTGCTTCTAGAGAAACATAAAACCACATAATCTTCTATTCGGAACAAGCCACTTTAGACGTTATCTCAAATTTTTTAAACATAAGAGCTCCTTTCATCCAGTGAAACATTTCAAAATCATTGTGAAATTTAGCTCTATTGTACTTCATTAAGGTTTTAACAAATGCATAGACTTCAACCTCTGCTAGAAGCTACTATAAACACACTTACTTACTTACTTAACAAGTTGTCTGTGTCACAGCTCTGCTGCTGCAGTTCTCTATCAGTGTCTGAGGCGGCTGCGTGCTGTCGCCATCGCCCCTACCTTCCATACATTGAAATTAAACGCTTGAAATATCATCGACATGGCGTCTTTCCACCCATGTCGTTGCCTCATCTCTGAGAATAATCTCATTCGATCGTTTTTCACCGACAGCATATCTAAATCTGTTACTCATTAAAAGTGAAAACTTAATCCATAACCAAAAATTCCCTACACCGTATTTACATATGGCATTTTAGTGCACAAGAAACAAGTCAATTTTAGAGTACATTGTCTTCGCCTGAGGTTCAATGTACATTAGAGCTGACAGTATAAGTTGAACGATTGACCAAATGCTTACATGCCACGTGTGGAATGGACATTGCATTCAAACACTCGTGTGCACCTAATGAATTGAAAGTTTAATCAATGAACCTGTGACCCTGTAATTTCAACGCTTTGATACCAGCTTCGGTGGCTGCCGCTACAGGCGCGTGAGGTTCAATGTACACTAGAGTGGTCGTTATAAGCAGAACGAGCGACCAAAGTGTTATATGCCACTTGTCCAAACTTGAACTTTGTAAGTTTAAACACTGACACTGCAACTCTGTAATTTCAACGCTTTGTTAACCACTTCGGTTGCAGCAGCAGAAGCTGCAGACACTGATAGAGAACTGCAGCAGCAGAGCTGTGACACAGACAACTTGTTAATTAAGTAAGTAATTGTGTTTATAGTAGCTTCTAGCAGAGGTTGAAGTCTATGCATTTGTTAAAACCTTAATGAAGTACAATAGAGCTGAATTTCACAATGATTTTGAAATGTTTCACTGGATGAAAGGAGCTCTTATGTTTAAAAAATTTGAGATAACGTCTAAAGTGGCTTGTTCCGAATAGAAGATTATGTGGTTTTATGTTTCTCTAGAAGCAAGTGAGGCTAGTTCATTCATTCTTGGCTGCGAATTATAGAGAGCAGACTCAGCAAAAATTCATCAACTGTATACGATTAATAATGAAGCTTGTGGTGTTTCAGAAAAGGCATCAAAGAGTTATAGTGTAGCATTTGCAATGAATTCTAAATGCTACAAATTCTCAGTGACGGGAGAACACTCACACTTCTAGGCGACGTAGCCTATGTAATTTGTATTTTTGTGTAAGATCATGCGAGTCTGCTAAACTTTGCTAGAAATAATAAACATTCTGCTCTTAATCGACTTGAATAAAATTGACGCTTTAGTGCGAGTAACTCTCACTCTCTCTCACTCTCACTCTCTCTCTCTCGCTCTCTCTCTCTCTCTCTCGCTCTCTCTCGCTCCCTCACTCGCTCTATCTCTCTCCCTCCCTCACTCGCAACCGCGCTGTGCCTCTGCCAAAAAGCATCGCTCCCGGTCTCTCTCGC
>JACEVL010003672.1:0-12584 GCA_020284085.1 Aporrectodea caliginosa
AAATGGCTGAATGGAAGAACTCCCTTAGTTTTTTGTCTGTAGTGTATTCATTTGTCTTCCTGGAAGAGAAACAAAGATACCATTCTTTAGAGGGAATGAAGGGCTTCATTTGCATACCTACATCTTTGTCTTTTGAATACCGGAAGTGATCAAAATAAATAATAATACGCGTAATCTGTGTGAAATGGCTGAATACAGCATTACAACGTAAACCGATATATATGTATGGATATATATGTATGGATGTACATTTATACTATATAAACATGTGTAGGGATGATTTTGTGTATCTTTTATACATAGATTAGTTTCAAAACACACATAATCTTATATTTGTTTATCCAAAAAGTACAAAATGTACGCAATAATATACAATACTGCTAATTAATGGGTTCCGTTGTTAAAAGTGATGTAATTTCGAGGTGCATTCACATAATGTACAACTAAATATACCATTATGTCATTTCTGTGCAGAAATGAATGCTGAATCCAATGCTATAATACAAGTTATGATATGTAAAACCAAACACGAAATTTGGGGGAAATTTAAAAAAACTTGGTAGTCAGTGTTAAAAAAAAAGCTTGGTAGCCCTAGGTTAATATAGACTGGTTTATGTACCTCAAATATAATGTCATTTTATAAATTATTTATTATCTTTTAACAATCACTGATAGAAACATTAGTTAAGTCGTCTATTAGAACAAATCATTTTTAGTCGCTGAATGAGTAGCCTATATTATTGTATACATGATATAAGTATAGTTACCTTCAGATTTATTTACAAATAACATGGTCCCGTAAATACTAATCAAATAATCTTTGACCCCAAATTACAAACTTTTGCAAATCATGTTTCAATCATATCAGTGCTATACGTCTGTTCAATCTCTTTGTCTACTCTCGACTGGAGTACGCCAACTCGGTCTTGGCAATTAGGCCTAACCTCGGATCAAGAAGTCAACAGGTTTTTACGTATCCAAAATTATCTGGCTCGTGTGGCACTTGTATCTACCTTCAGCCTATATCTTAGCGAGAATTCTTTCACGGAGAGAGATGGATGTTGGTCTGAAAGTCCGATGTGCATGTACGCTGGCCCTTCCGCCTGCTGCTAGCACAAACGAACTGCAGGTATGTATCTTACAAACAGAATCGGCTGAGACACCATATATATATATACGAACTTGCAAAGCGTTGATGACCCTGACAGAGGCGACAACATCAACAGGAACACCACCTTCTCGTCAACAACAGTAGGATCTCCGATGTACAGACAAGACATGAACAGGCCTCACGCGATCGTGCTTCCCTGCTAGCCTCACGAGAACTTCATACAGGGTTAGTTCCCTGTGACCGCACTGTGCCTGCGCCTCTCAGACGGTGATGCACGGCTCATTGTCGGGTTGAGGGTAGGCATGATTCTTTATGAACCCCATTTTTGTTGAGAAAAAGTTAACGCAAATGGGCTCCACCGATTTGTTTGCAGAGGAGGAGGAGAAGGAGAAGTAGGAGGAGGAGGAGGAGGAGGAGGAGGAGGACGACGACGACGACAAGAAGGAGGATGAGGACGAGGAGGAGGCAAGGAACAACAGCGTCACGGTAGATTGAACGACATCATCAGGACAGCGATAAGCAAAGAGAAAATCTCTGCACAGAGAGAGCATCACGGCCGTTCACGAGCAGAAGGAAAGCGGCAAAACTGTGTCACAATCATCCCTTGGTTAGGTGGACGATGCCTGGCAATGGATGTGACAGTGTCCCACACCTACGCCACGTCTCATCATGCTCACACATCCATTCGTGCAGCTGCTACAGGCTTGTTGGTGGTTTCTGTAAACTTTACCATGTCTCGCAATATATGCGTGACGTACTTCACTAGCTTCCTGTTTCCCAGCGCATTCCATTTAGGATTTCAGTCAGGGTCTGGCGGTGCCAAATAGGGAGCGCCACAGCTTACTTGCGCGAATTCTGTTGCACCTCCTCAGGTTTGGCTGCACGCAGATATCTTCGTTCTGCGTCTCGATGCTAACTTTCTGTTCCCTTTGCGCGCACTTCAAAGATGTAGCGTCTTGCCTTCTCAGTGGTTGGGCCGACCACGTGGAATAATCATCCTTCCGAGCTGCTTGTTCCTTTAGCTAGTGACTCTGAATAGCGATATGCATCGACCGATCGATATGGATCGATCCATGGCAGCGTTAAACATCTTATGGCAGCAACGGCCGTTGACTCAGACAGAAATTATTTTAATAGTTTTCACCGTTCTTATGGCACAATATAGTTCATACTGGAAGACGGGGTTTAGAAGAAACGGAAAAACATGAAACTGGAATTGGATCGCACTCAGTTGTTCATGTATGCTAGACTTCTAAGAGTCGAATACTGACTAGGCCTAACTATGACAAATAAATTTCGAACTAAACTTTATTTGCTAAAACATTTCAACCTTAACTATACTGATCATACAAGTATGAAATTTTCGTTACAATAACTTTGTGATTGCAGTTACGGGACATAAGAACAGTCTGAGAATACGACCATGAAAAACTTCGATTGAGTGAAAACAACACGAAAAAGCTACAGTAGATCATGTGAAGTAAGCCATCAGTGCAACTATAAAACAATAGAGTTAAAATACTTAATTAGACATAAGAATAATAGCCTTAAATAAACTGAACTAAAAAAATACAAAAGAAACGCAAAACGAAGAAGGATCCTTGAATATGTACTGTCCTATGCATGTAGAACTATTCAGTTGCACTGCACTAAAGCTCTTACTTTGAATACAGAACTGATATGCATGAATTCGTTCGTGTGTATACTATCATCACAGATCGAGTAGCTTCACACATTCATGTTTCTAATTTATTTAACCAACTGTTGTTGGCGAACTCAATAATGTCAAATATTTCAAGTAATTTCTGTTTGAGTCTTTTGTTTCACCGCAGACTTGAAGATTGCGAAAATGTTTTTATAAACCTTTTGTGTGCAATTTACTGCATATCTATCTTGCGCTCTGAAGCTCATTGCATTTACAAGATGGATGCTGCCTGCTTATCGTTTTTGCTTCACTATGACAAATAAAGATCGAACTAACTTTATCAGTTCAATTATAAAAGAAATAGAGTTAAAATGCTTAATTAGACACACGCATAATCGGGCTACCTAATTTGAACTAAAAATGTTCCAAAACCAAAGCAGGATCCTTGAATATGTCCAAGTGCTACATGAATACTCAGTTGCACTGCACTAAACCCTCACTTTGAAAACAAAATTATTATGCATGAAACTCGTTCGAGCGTATCATCCATTTTTCTTATTTTTTTACCAACTGTTGGTGAACTCAATAACGTGAAATATTTCAGGTATCTTCTGGTCGAGACTTTTGTTTCCCGTAGACTCGAAGGTTGAGAAAATTTGTTTTACACACCTTTTGTGTTATCTCCATTTAGGTTTCATTCATGTATTTTCAACGAAGTGCATTAAAATGGTGCCTGACATACCTGCAATAATCGCGCGAGAATGTCCTCCGGTATAACTCGAATTCACATGGCTGTTCTCAAGTAAGGTTTTCACCATAATCAATTTTGTAGACTGTAAACTTTTGAAAATGTTTTACAGACTTGAGATAGACAGGAAATGGGTTTTTTCATGACATCGCAGACCTGAAGCCCATGAGAACGTTTTCTGACATTCCCTGCAAAGGTAGGGTTTCTCTCCAGTATGTGTTCTGTTGTGACTCTTTAGATGACTTTTACTATTAGTTTTAAACCCACATAATTGGCAGTGGTATGGTTTCTCTCCAGTGTGAATTCTTGCATGACGTTTGAGATGAGAAGATTGGATAAACCGTTTTTGACATGTCTGGCATTGGTATGGTTTTTCTCCAGTATGGATTCGAACATGATCTCGTAGGTTAGAAGATCGGGAATAACTCTTCTTACATAGCTGACATTGGTATGGTCTCTCTCCAGTATGGATTCTAGCATGACTGTGAAGCATTGAAGCTGCGGAAAATGTTTTGTTACAAAAAATACACAGAAATGGTTTCGCTTCAGAGTGGGTTTTTTCATGACTGCTAAGACCTGAAATGCTTGAGAATGCTTTCTGACATACCCGGCAAAGGTATGGCTTCTCTCCAGTATGTGTTCTCATATGAACTTTCAGACAAGCTTTATACATAGATTTAAACTCACATAACTTGCATTTGTGCGGTTTCACTCGGGTATGGATTCTTCCATGAACTGTAAGATTTGAAAATTGGGAAAAACGTTTTCGACATTTTTGGCATTTGTAAGGCATCTCTCCAGTATGGATTCTTTCATGATATTTTAGACTGGAAAGCCAAATAAATCGTTTTTGACACATTTGGCATTGGTAAGATTTTTCTCCAGTATGAATTCGTGCATGATTTGTTAGAGTTGAAGAATCTGAAAAACGTTTTCGACATTGTTGACATTGACAAGACATCACTTCAGTATGGATTCTAATATGGTCCTGCAGCTCGGAACTTTCTATCTTTTCCTTTGTTTCATTTACGATGGAATATCCTAATGAATGTTTGAAAGAAATGCTTTCGACATCATGATTATAAAGTAATCGAGTTTGTGCTTCAGATATGATTTTTACACAAAGCTAGAGTTGAAAACAATGAAACTCTTGTCAGTTGCCTTTTTCATTTTGAAGTTCTCTATGCATAACAGTAGAAATCTAAAATAGTATATTTACTTTTATTTCGCATTTATTTATTCATATTATTGACCTAAAATAGCATCATAGTCGTAATATAAGACATATAATTATGGGAGACAGAATCGGAATTTTGCCAATATGATCGCCTGAAAAGCAATATCAATTTACAAATACACTTAAAACACATTGAACGTGAATTAACAGGCTGTGTGTTCCACTATCTAAAATGGTCCTTGTACACTGTATTCAAACGAATTTTAACATGTGAAAATCACTGCTAGCTGATTCTACAAAAGAAACATAAGATTTCTTTAATTTCACTACTTTTTCTTCGTCTCACAACCGGTCAAGAAGTAATAGAACATTGTGAACTAACGACATGTCTAGAAAGTTGATGGTCAATTAACATATGGAAACGTATTTAAATAAAGGGAGATTGCTTCAATAGACAGTTGTAGAAGAATTATTTTTGCTGTCAAGCAACCGATTTATACAATACATAAAAGTGCAATTAATGATAAGCATATCTGCGCGAATCTCTTATGCGAAAACAAATAATAATTCAGTTCATGGTTGCACTGTTGATAAACATAGCACATTCCACATGCCGTCAGTTGACGAGTAGTGGCTGTCTTACATAATAATATGAGTAATAATAATATTAATAATAATATTAATAATAATGATTATAATAATCATAATAATAATAATAATATATAATAATAAAAATAGGGCATAACACACCCCTGTTACACATCATGATAAGGAAAAAGAATGGAGACCTTTCCGTACGAATTTGCAGCAGGTCCCTTTTCAGTAAATAAGTAAGAACTCTTTAATAAATATCCAATCAAGTTGCCAGATACCGATGAAGAATGGCAACATACGCCCCGAGGTTCAGATGCTCCAAACACACTCCTGCTCAGGAGAAGTCTAATCACAATCGTCCACTCTCCGCTGATTCAGACTTCTTGGAGGAACTGCGCGGCTGCGCCACAAAAATACTCCTGCTCAGGACAAGTCTAACCACAATAATTGTAAAATAAGCGCGTGAGTTTGATGGCAGAAATAATTTCTTCCATCAGACTCACTCGCTTTCCAGAGAACAGAGGTCCAGTTCCTCATTATTGGCCTCCGCGAGCAATTAAGCAAACTAGCCTATCCTTCCAACCTTTTCTCCAACAGAAATCCCTTCTCCCGTGCCTTGTTCTTCTCCTGTCCCCAATCTTGGAATTTTCTTCAATAAAACCTTACCTTTTTCGACCACATCACCCAGCTATTTCGCACCAGTTATATGCTCATCAGTGACCTTCGTCGATTGCGACTAATACTTGATTACAAGACCGCGTGAACAATAGCCATCTCAATTGTTTATTCCAAACTCAAATAGTGTAATTCCCTTTTTTCAACTTCGATTTTTCTCAAATAAAACGCCTGCAAAGAGTCCAGAAGAACGTTCTTGCCCGTGCAGTCACCAAAACTCCCAGCACGAAGCACTACCCTGAAAACACTGAACCTCTTGTAAGTTTCTGTGGACTGATATTATTGTCCAACCTCGCCAGTTGCTTTCGTCTTTCAGAATGAACCTCATCATTAAGCATTCAGTAGAAATGAAAACTTGTACTTTTACTTTTGTCTTGCATTATTTTATTCATTTATGTTATTAACCTAAAAAGCACCATACGCGTAACATACATGAGATAGAGAATAGAGTTCTAATTCAAGAACAGAATTCAAGAACAGAATTCAACAGTTATGAAACAGAATGTAAACATGTAGGCCTACTTTGTTATCTGCGAGTGACTTTAAAGTGACGGATAAATCATAATAAAGTCGTATGTAGGGAAGGGGATGGGAGAGAAGGAGAAGGGAAAGGCATAGGGAAATGGAGGCCAGGATTGGTCACCACCATTTTGTACGGCAGAGTTACGGGTTAGACTCGGGATTTACTAAGTTACTCCGAAAGCCGTCAAATTTTACCCAATGATACCTCGCAGCGAAAGTAGGCAAGCGCACCTATAATTTATCCGATTTTTTGAAACGATGCTACGATTTCTTACACTTTTTTTAATAAAAAAAAACGCATTGGTAATTAGCCGATCACGCCATATTGATAGCCTACATATCCCGGAAGTTACGCCCCTAAGATAGCGTCAAGGATGCACAGCTCCGTAATATACATTTTATAGGGCATTTCTTGAACGTTGATCTAATGGTCAGATTTGTACTCAACAGTTTTGCTGGTAATCGATGTCGTATTAGAAAAGAACTGGAGGCCAGAATGAAGGCCAGATAGAGAATAATTGTGACGCCAGAGGTAAAAACCCGTCGCTTGTCGCTTCCTAGATAGCCCTATTGAGCTAGAAGCTGAAATAGGAGAGAGGGGTCAAACATATAGAATATTCTTCAATTCAGCAGTTGCCTATGAATTTGCCATAATTTGCAAAGTATTCATCCGATTTTGATGCCGTTTGTTTTAATGGATACAGAATATAGCTCTTTATTGCCCAGTAAAATTGCAGCATAATTAAATAATGGATGCTGAGGAATTTGATGACACAAATATTCCAAAAAATTTTATTCGATGTTCTCACTCGATACTAATGAAAGAAGCAAACGAGCATAACTTCAGTTAGAAAAGAGATATTTTCATTCTGTAAAAAGAATTTGGAGGCAAATTAATTGCAGAATATGATTGAATAAAAAGGTGAGAAACCGACATGTGACGGGTTTTGACCCCTGACGTCACAATTGTCTTACAAAGGAGTAGATCTTGATGTTTAGAAAGATAACTAGTTAGATACATTTCTGGTTTCATGGATAGGCCTAGTCTGTAATAGAAAAGTAAATAATTGATGTTGACAATTATAGTAACTAACTGTTAAGAGCTGATATAATATTTGCCATCTCAACCCATTTAATTAACTTACCGTTACTGTCGGAGCTGAGGCAATTTTTGCTACCTGCTACAAGTTGCGACTCGTCAGCTTGATGCTGAGAATAAACGAAATTGATTGATTGAATTGATTGATTGTCTTCTGATTAATCAAATCTGTAAAATTATTAATATCATCATATCTTTTGAAAATGATGTTTATTGAAATTGTTTCAAATTCTAAAGTTTAATGTATAACTAAAATATCTGCAAAATAATAACCCCAGTGGAGAAGTTCCATTGTAAAAGCATTTGGATTAGGCCCTAAGGTAGGGTGAAGCATCAGCGTAAACAAAGCACTTGAATTTAGTTAGGTTGAATAATCAATGTCAGCCTACTCATAAGAAAATAATGACCACTATATACAATTGAAAGTAGGCTATTCTTTGAAAGAACAGCGATCTCAGATCCAATGAACAGTTCATTATCAATTGGTCAGAAGTAATAGATCTAAGTGAGTTCCTATGAAAGATTTTTAGTCCCTCGTGACAATCACCAAGAAATGTGTAGGGCCTACGTCCAAACCAGTTGCGAGACACTGCTACGCTGAAAATTATTATAACGAAACATTCTGCAGAAAGGATAAGTTAATTGTAAATTGTGAAACTGATTGATAATCGATTATTAACATGAATTAATTTTAAAACGTATAATTTTGTAACCTTACCTCGTGGATTAGGTCGCTGATCATAGTGACGTCATCATTTTTTGATGATCATTACGTTAACAAGGAGTTTATATCGAATTATAGGAGGTGTCAAATTCAAATTGAGTGAATGACTAAGTATATGAGTGATTGGTTTACAATTACACGTTTTACAAACCGTTATCATCGTCAGATAACGTTGAGCGTCAAAATGAGGTATTTATTTTAAAATTGCTGGTGAATGTAATCTAACAGAACATTTGTATAGCGCGTCATAAGTGCCTCTCAGATGCTCTGTGCACTAGTTGTAATCGTAATCGTAATTGCAATCGTAGTTTTAATCATAATCGCAGTCGTATACTCAGAATTTCAAATACGCTATTCTAAAGCTAAAGGCAAAACACTAGCTTATTAAAGACACTCACTTTTACCATCTGACTGATAGCTGGGTTCACAGTAGAGTGAAATTCTTTTTGCAATAGTACTGTTATCAAAAGTTGCCAGCATGTTTGGTGATTGTTGCCTTGAAGTCCTTGTAAGACACCCGTTCTTCTGTCCTTCTATCCTTCTCCCCGTCATCTCTTTGGGTCGTTTTTCCGTTCGTCCTCCCGCCCGTTCCTCCGTCTGTCCCTTTGTCTTTCCGTCCTTCTCTCTTTTCGTCCTTCTGTCCGTAGACGCCTGTCCGCCGTCAAACTGTCCGTCCTTATGTCTGTCCTTCTGTCTCCCGTCCTTATGTCCGTTCGTCCTTCTGTCTGAAGACGACTCTCCGTCTTTTTGCCCATCCTTAAGTCCATCGTAAAGTCCGTTCTTCCTTAAGACCATTTTCATTGTTCGCACTGTTTTAACTGCATTATCGGGCGTATACGAATGTAGAACCTTTGCTATAGGCAGAATTATCATTCATTCATTCATAGAATTTATATAGCGCCTCTTCAAGGGACCTACTCAGAGGCACTCGAACGAATTTCATTCACTATTTGATTTGAGTTGTGTGATGTTTCAATAGATATTTATCTATCAGATAATCAGAGCGCCTCTGATTGGTGTTCACTGTGAGGGGCGCTTTATAAATTTATAAATACAATACACATAAGTAAATACAATTCTTATACTCATGTCTACACAGATGGTTCTAAAGCAAATAGCTTAGCTGCCGCTGCTTATACTATACCAAGCTTAGATATAGATAATAAGTTACGCCTTTGTGATAATTCCAGTGTTTATACTGCTGAAATGACTGCTATAAAAGAAGTTTTTGCCTGGATAGTAGATAATGAAAACCAGGACCTTAAACATTTTGCTATATTTCTGATTCTTTGAGTGTGCTTACTTCTCTAAAGAAATCCTTTTCTAAGTCCAGACCCAATTTATTGCAAGATACAATAAGAATCTTTAATCAAATAAAGTTGAGTGAGGTACATTTGATATGGATTCCTAGTCATATAGATATACTGGGTAATGAAAGAGCTGATTCCTTAGCAAAACAATCATTAGAATTACCCACAATTAACTCCACAGATTATTTAGAATTACAGGAAGTATTTTCAATAATTAAATCTCATATAATCTCTAAATGGCAGAAGGAATATGATAGTGACCTCAAGGGTCTTCATTATAAGAGCATTTGTCCTGTCACAGATACCAATAATAAATTTATAGATCATAGTAGAAAAAAGGAAGTGCAAATTTCCAGGCTAAGATTGGGTAAAGTGAATCTTAATGAAAGACTGTTTCTAATGAAGAAGCATGTCAATGGATTGTGCACCTCTTGTCAAGTCAAAGAAGATATAAATCATCTGTTGTTACATTGTAATAAAGAAAATATCTCAAATATATTAAGAGATAAGTGTACACTATTCAAGTTAGAATTTAGCATTAAGACCTTGCTTGGTGTAGGCTGCTTTCAAAGTGAAGTTTTTAGACTGGTCAACATTATCGGTAAGGGAAAGGTTTTGTAGGATGTAATATTTGTAATTTTGTCAATGGACGTCGACGGGAGGTTCCCTTTGTGTAGACTTTTAGTTGTTGGGCTGTAATGTGAATAGATTAAATCTGTTATAAAGACTTTATTTTATTTTAATTTTGTTTTTTTTTTTGTTTTTGTTTTTTTTTTTTAAACAGCATGTATGTAGCCTATATTATTATGTTAATACGGTTTTTGTTGTTGTATTGATTGATTCCTTATGTAAACATTTGTAATTAAAGTAAGAATCTCATGTCAACATTACATGTATAATAAATAACCATTAAGCTTTATTAACAATTAAAAGTAAGAAATTAAGAAAATCTGGTGAAATTACATTACTCTTTTATATTCATGTCTATAGCATATGATAAAGAACTGTGATTTTAAATCTGTGACTATACATGTATTTCTTTAGTACTATTTGATTGCAATGTTTGAAAATTCAAAGTAGAATAGAAATAAATTGTTTATGATATTTTCTGCAAAGCATTGTATAACTTGTCTGCAAGTATCATAGATATTAATAGCTGAGTTATATTATGATGTCAAACAATGAATATAACATATAACATATGATAAAGAACTGTGATTTTTAATCTGTGACTATACATGTATTTCTTTAATAATATTTGATTGCAATGTTTGAAAATTCAAAGTAGAATAGAAATAAATTGTTTATGATATTTCTGCAAAGCATTGTATAGCCTACCTGCAAGTATCATAGATATTAATAGGTGAGTTATGTTGTGTCAAACAATGAATATCAGTGACATTGTAAAATACTGTTTAGACGCCTTTAAATGGTGTCATTTGAACTCTATTAATTCTTTGTTTTTTAAAGTTGTATTGTACATAATTTTGAATTGTCGTCAACGGCCTTTGATGTCATATGATGACGGTAAACTTGTGAATAAAAAAAAAATACAATACAATACAATAGAGCATCAATCAATCAATCAAAATGAAGCAACTTTAAACTTAAACCCAAAATAGAATAAGTTCAAAGAGGACTCGATTCAGAGTGACCTATTCCAGTTACATATATTTCGACATTTCACTATGTTGTCGGCAATTTACAGCGGATCCATCTTATGCCCTCGGCTGTACATGGATGCTACAATGACAACATTTAGATTGAACAAACTTTATTTTCTAAAACATTTCAAAATTAACAAAAGCATTGAATATGTGCATTTATGTGCATCGTTGCAATTACTTTGTGATTGCATTTAAGGAACAGTAACAGCGTGAGAGTATGTCTATGTAAAACTTGAATTGAGTGAAAACGCGAACAAAGTTACAGTAGATCATTGTGAAGTAAACAAGCAGTTCAATAACAAAAACAGTCCGATAGAGTAAAAACGCTTCTAACTAAACATAAGAATTATAGGCCTACCTAAATTGCTCTGAAAGTGCCACACAAAACGCAAAACAAAAGCAGAAACCTTGAATATGTTCAGTCCAGCAGGAATACTCAGTTGTACTGAACTATAGCTCTTAGGCCTCTGAATCGAAAACTGAAATGCATCAATTCTATGGGGCGCATCGTCATAGATTGAGTAGCTCCATAACTTCCAGTTTTCTTCTTTGTCCACTAACTGTTGTTGGTTAGCATCAAAACCTCAAATAATTCAGGAAATTTAAGGTTGAGACTGTTGTTTCTTTATAGACTCGAAGATCGCGAAAATGTGTTTTACAAACCTGGCACAGAATGGTTTCTTTCCATTTAGGATTCATTCATGTATTTCTGAGGAACTAAATAAATGTTAACTGACAAAGTTTGAAATAATCGCGTGAGAATGTTCTCTGATATAACAGGAAACTGTTTGGCTTTTCTCAAGTATGGTTCCAACATAATTTGCAGACTGTAAACTTCGGACGGTTTACTTCTAAGATTATAATTCTAGGGTGACCCTTGATAGTGGAGCTTAGGCCCTTCTAGGACTCTCCCTTTGTTTCCTATTTATTCGTTTGTATCCTATTGCATAATGTCAAAACCGTTTTTGTTTAATTGGTTAAATAAAAAAGTGTGGTTAAATGTAAAAAATGGTTTTACAAACTTGAATCAGACATGGGGTGGGTTTTTTCATGACTTCTCAGACCTGAAGCCCGTGAGAACGTTTTCTGACATATCTGGCAAAGGTATGGTTTCTCTCCAGTATGTGTTCCCGTGTGCGTCTTTAGACAACGTTTCCATTTAGTTTTAAAATCACATAATTGGCAGTGGTATGGTTTCCTAAAGTATGAATTCTTGCATGATGTTTAAGATTACAAGATAGGATAAACCGTTTTTGACATGTCTGGCATTGGTATGGTTTGTCGCCCGTATGGATTCGAACATGATATCGTA
>JACEVL010003673.1:0-11628 GCA_020284085.1 Aporrectodea caliginosa
AGAATTATCGGCTGAAAGGCAGAAAAATGCATCAATGGCCATAATAGCCTAGCTAGATCCAAGTCTGTCGGACCTTGAGATAGTTTCTGTTGTTGTGGTTTCATGCTAGAATAAGAAAATAGAAGAGAAGAAGAAGAGCAGCCTCTTAAGCCAGCCCTGAGGCAGCCATGGGTATGAAGCGTTAGCGACTTCATTTTCTTAGCCTCGGCATATAAGGGCGGGTGGCCAGTCCTTTCTCTCGCCGTCTCATCTTCCCACCGACAGTGTACGGTCACTGTCAGGCCTGGATTTAGGCATGTGCACTATGTGCCAGTGCACAGGGGCCTCCACCACATAGGGGCCTCCACCACAAATTTAAGCATTTTTTCGTTGTGTTTCATAATTATGAAATATTTCAATAGTGCACAGCGCGCACAGACACAATTAAAATATCTAAAACTAAGAAACAGTTAAACCGGTAGGTTAGAAGGTAGTTTGTCTCGGGCGTGAATTTATGTCAAATTAGTGAAACTTTGAGTGTTTTCTTCCTCGCAAATTCGGTCACCAGGTCCTCAAAGTTGATCTCACGCAGAATGTCAGCTTGTATGCTCATTAGAGCCAGATGGGACAACCGCTCATTGCCCATTGATGTGCGAAGTCTGTTCTTTATTAGTTTCATTTTTGAGAGGGAACGTTCCGCACTGCAGTTACTGACCATCAGCACCAGATACATGCTGATCCGAGTGCTAATTCCACATTAGGAAATGAGCCCTGAACTTGTTTCTCGAGTATCAGCTGATACATGAAATGCTCTCGAGAGACGTCTTGAGCTTTTCGTCCTTGAATGTTTCCACAAAGTCAACAAACTGCAAAGGCTCATTTCCTAAGCATGCATCAAGGTCGTCTTTATAGACCTCAACGAGATTCGATGCTGCTGCCAGTAGTTCTTGTGATGAAACTACAAGCAGTTTGCGTAGGCAACCGAACCGAGACGAAATAAGCTCGTAAGCACCAAGTCGATTTGCAAAGCAGTAACAAACTGATCAATGACTGGTAGAAAGTTTTGTATTCTGGAGATGTACCACAGGAATGGAGAGATGCTCTTGTAGTGCCATTGTTTAAAAAAGGAAATAGAAGTGAACCATGTAACTACAGACCAGTCAGTTTAACCAGTGTTGTGTGTAAGGTCATGGAGAGAATTGTAAAGGATAATATAGTGTAGCCCTAATGTGGATTAGTCGCCTTTTTGCTGCGTCCGTAATGGCAGAGTAGAACATTACATTACTTCAAATAAGGTTATAGGAAACACTAGGCATTTTTATAGAAAAGTCTTGTATTGTGTTAATTAGAAAAACAATCAATTGACATACAATCCAAATAAATACCTATCTACCTATGAGTGGCATTATTTATTAAAATGATATAATTATGTTTTATGAGCTTATCTGATCCTTCAGACAACTTCAGTCTCGCTTCGATGACATCGCAGTAGAGTTCGTAGAAACTGGTTTCAATGTAGGAGTAGGTTTCGTCGAAGGATATGTATTTCAACGGAGATGAATCTTCTTCTGAAGCGTCGCGGCGAAGACATGTAATTGTAACAATGCTTCGTCTTCCAACCAGTTCTTCCAACGTCGAAGTAGTGGTTGAAAAGGATCGTCACAACAACAGACAAACCGGAATTAGATAAATCCGTATCGTTTGCTTTAAAGTTGCTGTACGAAGACTAATCAATCCTTCGTAAACATCCGCAGTTCAAATCATCCACACGCAGAAACGACGACAACTCAACCGTTCTACGCTTCCATGTAGACTTATCGAAAGGATCACTCGTCAGCCCTTTTATGCTCAACGGTTACTCCTAACTTCGATTAAAAGTCCGCCACGACGATGCTATCATCCATCGCAAGATGCATAGTCATCTAGAACCTCGAAACTGACGATTCATTCACCGAAAACGTCCTTCCAATCGCAGGAACGTCTCCAATCGTCCAACTCGCTTGAACTCCAAATTTCAAGTTCTCTCTCAACGCATTTCTATTCGTTCCTTCATTACGTCGTCACGGTAACGCTTGGATAAATCGTATTACGTCATGGAGCCGTTAACGCTGTTTTAACGGTTCGCTAGGCAGTTAATTACGTATTAATGAAAGCCACTCATGAATTAACTAAATGCCACTCGTAATTGACTATCTTATCCTAACCTTAGAAATTAATTAATTAATTAAGTAAACTAACAATAGATTTGATAAGTTATATTTCGCTACAATAAGGCCCCTCTTTTTAAAGACTGTCTACAGGCTTTATCTACCTAACCTTCTTATCAAACTACTTGTTAATTACTTATATTATTATCTAAACTACATGTATAAAACAACAACAACAATGCTACATACCTATTCTATATAAATATTTATATTCCTACAGGTTTCTATTAAATTATCAACTTCCTATATCAGACCCCTACTGAGATAGTCGGATATTACATTATTACATCCTTTAATGTAATTCACCTTAAAGCTATAATTCTGCAGGGCAAGACTCCATCTCATCACCCTTGCGTTCTTCATTCGTCCTTCTCTCATATACTGCAATCCGCAGTGGTCCGTCTCGATCACAAACTGCTTTCCAAACAAATACCTGTCGAATTTCTCAATTCCCCACATAATAGCCAGACACTCTCTTTCCTCCACAGAGTATCGCCTTTCTCTTTCCAACAACTTCCTGCTTGCATAAGCGACTGGATGGTTAATACCATCATAGTTCTGCATTAGAACACACCCAAGTCCTACTCCTGAAGCATCTGTCTGAATAACAAACTCCTTGTTCAAATCAGGTAGCTTCAAAATTGGTGCCTTAGCTAATACTCCCTTTAACTCTTTAAAGGCCTTATCCAATTCTGGATTCCACTCTACTACATTCGGTGATAACTTCTTAGTTAGATCAGACAAAGGCGCCATAAGTTCAGCACAGTGTGGAATGAACTTTCGGTAGTAATTTACTGCCCCCAGAAAGCTTCTCACTTGCTTCTTAGTTTTCGGCCTCGGTCTATCCACAATCTTGTTAATCGATTCCACCTTAGGACTTACATTGTCGTCTCTAATCGTGTGTCCGCTAAAATCTATTTTCTCATACAGATTAGGATTTTTGTCTACATCCCTGTAATCTTTTGTTTGCTTACTATTGTATAGCTCTGGAATTTCTTCCTCTCTATTCATTCCTAAGTCTCCATCATGTATTACTGCTGTTACAAAGGCAACTGTCTCTGTATCATGTATTTCTTCATGATTGACATTTGACTTCTTGTCAACTTCATCTCCTCTGTCAAAATTCTTTTTACTTTTGACATTCACTTTGTTCGTCACCTTCAGTTCCTTTGCACACGTCTGATCAATGCGTTCTTTTAATTTTAATATGCAATCATATGCATTCTTTATTTCCTCTCGCAATATGTCAATATCACTAGAAGTTTCTTTGACCTCTATCGTCTCAGCTGATTTAGTAACCTCACGCTTTTTATTCCTCTTCCTCGATGACCGTATTCCAGTAACGACCGTTGAATGTACGTCATTTCTTACAATCGGCTTATCTGTGACGTCATCTACACCCGTTGACCTATGCCTCTGTGTTTCTAAGTCCGTGTATATTTCACCCCTGTCTCTTTGTACATTCTTCGTTTCATTACAAATGTTGGGTAATGCATCACTCTTCTTATCTTTACTTAGCATGTACTTGATTCCACTGATTTTTCCAATAATCATAGGTTTCACTGGATTATCCATCACTAAGGCTTCCACCTGCCCAGTATAATATTCACTATCTACATCAACATTAGCTGTTGGATAGTAACGTGTACTTCCATCTATCAGTGTACACATTGCTTCCTTCCCTGTCAAATCTGACTTGTCTATAAGTGCTCTCTTCACCACACAGCATGTTGCTCCCGAATCATAAATACACTCAACTTCCTTTCCGTTAACTCTAACTGATTTTTCTTCTTCGTTCAGGTTCGATGGTTTGCCATCAATTGCTACAATGGCACTCGCCACCCTGTTAATCGATACCGGTACCTCATCCCATATCGGAGTCGTTTGTATATCACTCACTTCTGGTCTCTGTCTTGTATCTTGTTTAAGTATTCCATTTTTCACTTTATACGCGCTATTCTGTACTACTTGTATGGCTGCTGTCGTGTGTTTGACAACACCTTTAAGCTTATTCGGGCAATGACTTGCCTTATGACCTTGACCTCCACACAAATAGCAAACAATCTTATGTTCAACAGATTGTCCTCTTTCTCTGCTATATGCTCTGTTTCCAAACTTATTGAAATTGGTCTCCTCGCCAAATCTAGTTTCAGTTCTACTTCTATTTGTTGTGTTAACAACTTTGTCTTTAGTCTCTTCTTCATAACCTCTACTTTGATTCCTGTCCTGAGGAAATCTTACTGTGGGTTTCATTGTCATGTCTCCATGTTTGTAACCATGAGCTTCTATGTAAGATTCAGCATGGGTTAGCATTTCCTTAAGGCTGATCTTTCCTTTCTCCGTGAGGAATGTCTTCAATTCCATGGAACACGTTGAGAAGAACTGATCCCTTAAAATCAAATTCTCCAATCCTTCGTAATCCTTCTCGAATCCTGCCATGGATAACCACTGTTGGATATACCTCCTTAGACGCTCTAAGAACTGGGAACAAGATTCTCCGACCTCGATACGGCTGTCCTTGAACCTCTGCCTATAGCCACACTCAGTTAGTCTGAATCTCTTTAATAATTGCTCTTTTAGACAGTTATAATCTTGTGCTTCTCTAGAAGTTAACCTCTGGTATACTTCCAAAGCTTTTCCCTCGAGATGTCTAGCTAGTGTCAAAGCCCAAATTTCTTGTGGTATCTCATATGCTTCAACTGTTCTCTCGAATCTCAACAAATACGCGTCAAGGCAATCCTTATTTTCATTAAAATTGGGAAACTTAATATCTCTTATTCCTCTTCCGTGATTTCCACCGTTTCCCTCTTCCCTATCAGTTACAAACATACCGTTATGTTCTCCGTTTTGCCTACGATCAGAAACCGCCCTTGCTTCAATCTCTTTGACTTTAATCTCTGCCTCAAGCTTCTTTAACTCAAAATCCATCTGGCGCTTAGCTCGCTCATCCTCTGCTTGTCTCTTAGCTCGCTCTTCTTCTATTTCCATTTGACGCTTAGCACGCTCATCCTCTGCTTGTCTCTTAGCTCGCTCTTCTTCTATTTCCATTTGACGCTTAGCACGCTCATCCTCTGCTTGTCTCTTAGCTCGCTCTTCTTCTATTTCCATTTGACGCTTAGCACGCTCATCCTCTACTAACTCTCTCGCCTTTTTATCTTCTCTTTCTTTGGCTCTCTCTTCTCTCAGTTCAGCTTGTCGTTCTGTCACGAAGCTTTTCAGGTCGTTTCCTTCCATCCCCAAGTCTCGACCTACCTGAATTAACTGTTGATAATCAGTAGCCGACATCTTACTTGTTTACTTTATTTCAACCAAGTAATTAATCAAAAGCCTTGCGCTTTATAAAATTCTCAAATCTTACCTAAGATCTGTATGCAACCTCTTAGTTACAATATATAATCTATGTCTATGACGTAACGTTATGACGTAACGTTAAATGTTCAACTTCAATGGCTTATTGCACCGTTTAAAATGTCAAGTGTGCGTGCCGTTAAAATTCAAATTAATCGTCTCTAATTTTCACAGAAAGCATAAATCTACAGCGTTAGTGCAAGTTAACTAATAGTTTACTTGAGTTAGCAAAGTCTCTCAAAATCCCGGACGAGCCCCCATAATGTAGCCCTAATGTGGATTAGTCGCCTTTTTGCTGCGTCCGTAATGGCAGAGTAGAACATTACATTACTTCAAATAAGGTTATAGGAAACACTAGGCATTTTTTATAGAAAAGTCTTGTATTGTGTTAATTAGAAAAAACAATCAATTGACATACAATCCAAATAAATACCTATCTACCTATGAGTGGCATTATTTATTAAAATGATATAATTATGTTTTATGAGCTTATCTGATCCTTCAGACAACTTCAGTCTCGCTTCGATGACATCGCAGTAGAGTTCGTAGAAACTGGTTTCAATGTAGGAGTAGGTTTCGTCGAAGGATATGTATTTCAACGGAGATGAATCTTCTTCTGAAGCGTCGCGGCGAAGACATGTAATTGTAACAATGCTTCGTCTTCCAACCAGTTCTTCCAACGTCGAAGTAGTGGTTGAAAAGGATCGTCACAACAACAGACAAACCGGAATTAGATAAATCCGTATCGTTTGCTTTAAAGTTGCTGTACGAAGACTAATCAATCCTTCGTAAACATCCGCAGTTCAAATCATCCACACGCAGAAACGACGACAACTCAACCGTTCTACGCTTCCATGTAGACTTATCGAAAGGATCACTCGTCAGCCCTTTTATGCTCAACGGTTACTCCTAACTTCGATTAAAAGTCCGCCACGACGATGCTATCATCCATCGCAAGATGCATAGTCATCTAGAACCTCGAAACTGACGATTCATTCACCGAAAACGTCCTTCCAATCGCAGGAACGTCTCCAATCGTCCAACTCGCTTGAACTCCAAATTTCAAGTTCTCTCTCAACGCATTTCTATTCGTTCCTTCATTACGTCGTCACGGTAACGCTTGGATAAATCGTATTACGTCATGGAGCCGTTAACGCTGTTTTAACGGTTCGCTAGGCAGTTAATTACGTATTAATGAAAGCCACTCATGAATTAACTAAATGCCACTCGTAATTGACTATCTTATCCTAACCTTAGAAATTAATTAATTAATTAAGTAAACTAACAATAGATTTGATAAGTTATATTTCGCTACATAGTGGAACACTTGAATGAGCATAATATTATTAAGGGCAGTCAACACGGATTTACTAGAGGTCGCTCGTGTTTGACAAATCTTTTGGAATTCTTTGAGGAAGTCTATGAGAGGATAGATGAGGGAAAGCCTGTAGATGTAATTTACTTAGATTTTGCCAAGGCATTTGACAAAGTACCTCATAAAAGACTGGCCAAGAAGTTGCAAGCATGCGGGATTAGAGGGCAGGTACTAGCATGGATTCAAAGCTGGCTATCAGGAAGAAGACAAAAGGTGGGCATAGGGGACAAACATTCTAGCTGGACGACAGTGCTAAGTGGAGTGCCACAAGGATCAGTGCTTGGGCCATTGCTGTTCGTACTTTTTATTAATGACATAGATGATGGGATTTTATCTAAAATTTCTAAATTTGCAGATGATACCAAACTATGTAGAGCAGTGGGAAATGAAAAAGAAGCGGAGATACTACGGGAAGATCTAAGAAGAATGTTCAGATGGTCGCAGGACTGGCAGATGCTCTTTAATGTGGAAAAGTGCTCAGTGATGCATATGGGGAAGAGAAACAGCGAGTTTTCATATGAAATGGGGGGTATGGTGTTGAAAGTGAGTGAGGAAGAAAGGGACTTGGGAGTGATTGTGCACAAGAGTGCAAAACCCTCAAGGCAATGTGCTGAAGCATCAAAAAAGGCTAACTCGACTTTAGGCATGATAAGAAGGACAATAGTCACTCGAGACAAGGATACAATATTGAGGTTATACAAATCACTGGTTAGGCCACAGTTGGAATACTGCATCCAGGTATGGAGCCCCTACCTGAAACAGGACATGGAAAAGCTGGAGAAGGTGCAAAGAAGAGCTACAAAAATGATTTGGGGATACAAGGATTTGGGATATGAAGAAAGGTTGAAAAGGTGTGGACTAACAACATTGGAGAGAAGGAGGAGCAGAGGAGACCTAATTGAAGCCTACAAGATTATTACTGGAAAGGAGGCAGTGCAGAAGGAGAAGTTTTTGAATTAGCACCAAACAAGGCAACTCGGGGACATAGGTATAAATTATTTAAGAAACCAAAAGGCACATTAGGGCAGAAATTCTTCAGTGCAAGAGTTGTAGATATGTGGAACAGTTTGGATGATAGTACTGTCTCAGTGGACACTATCACAGCTTTTAAGAAGAAGCTACCGAAAATTGAAATAAGCTATTAAGCATGTTCCAGGTTAATTGCAGTGGTTCTAACACAGACTAAACGTCTTCTGAACCACTTAAAACCCTTGTTATGTTATGTTATTCGAAATTTATCTGACTGCGTCACCAGACTAAAATAAAGCAGCGTAGCTACTAGTTCTATCTTTTCAGCGTTCTAAGTTATTCGCCACTGTATATGGGTTTCAGCGTTGGTGGAATACAAGTTGGATTGACGAAAAGAATTCTTGCTAAATAGAAGTCGGATTGATGAATAATTTTGGCTTAAATTGAAGTGAGACTGAGAAAGAGATTCTTGCTTAAATAGAAGTTGGATAATTGTTGTTTAAATATATAGAAGCTGGATTGATGAAACGAATTCTTGCCTAAATAGAAGCTGGATTGACTAAAAGGATTCTTGTCAAAGTAGAAGTTGGATTGATGAAAAATAATAATGCTACAATGGGCGAATAATTTTGAACACTAAAACTACATATTATCCTAGCTGCAATTAGGCCTACATCCTTGGCTTTGGGATATGCTGGAGTTGACGCGTTGTGTTTCGCGAGTCGTGACTAGTGAGCCAGCCCATAACTGCCGACTTTCAGCAGTTTCAGGCAACATCCGCACCTGGCCTGCGGCTGGTTAAGGGGCCTCCACCACAGCGGTGCACTGGGGCCTCCACCACAGCGGTGCACTGGGGCCTCCACCACAGTAAATACGGCCCTGTGATTGGGACTATGTATGATCAGGTTGGCCACCTGTCTGTTGTATATGTGTTGCTTATTATAGGCTTACGATTGAATGACGATGTTTGATTTCTCACAATCGTTGAAAAGGCAACAGAACCGGTGCTAAATCTGAAATGTGGCCTACACCTTTGTCAAATCTAGGCGGTGTGTTGTGCCAGACCCGGTTCATCCACCTGCCCATCTTCTAAACTATGACATACGCCTACAGAGAGATTGAGAACGAGAGAGGTGTGTGTGAGAGAAAGAGAGAGAGAGAAAGAGAAAGAGAAGAGAGAGAGAGAGAGAGAGACAGACAGACAGACAGACAGACAGACAGACAGAGACACAGACAGACAGAAAGATAGCTCTTTGTCCAGCAAACCTCAGAAGATAGGTTCGGCCTTTAGGTAGGCGTGTAGGCTCCTTTAATTCGATACAGGCAGGGTTTTATCAAACCAGCATGACCACAAACCTAATTGTCGCCCACATAAAACGTAGTCGTTTAGTTGGGCTCCTCACCTTGTTCCTAGAAGGGTTTGATATCTTTAGCCAACTTTATTGGCCTAATTCATTCATTGGACCCACATGGTCATACTGGTACAGTTATTAGTTAGGTTTCATATGTAGGTCTATATTTTGTTATTTCGATACCGTATCCTGTTCAGCAGAGGATGTCTTTCAAATTGGGGCTCACAGCTCATAAAACATCGAGCTCAGGCCCACACAATACTTAAAATCAGTCCATATTCCTTAGACTTATTATTCAACCAAGTCATCAGAGTATCAATCTTTCTCTGGTCATGTCTAAAACTAGAACTGTTTTTGGTGAACGAGCTTTGTTTCTGAACATAGATTCTGGAACTCTCCCTATATCTGTCCATTCTGCCCAGTCACTTATACATCATTACATTATCAACATAAGACTTGCCTTTTCAAAATTTGCAGTAACCATAGGTTCCTTGGGCCTATTTCTCTGTGTTAATTCTGTGTTAATTAATGGTCTAATCTGGATATTGGCCTCCTCACCGCTTAATTTTGCTGTTATTGGTTGAGTCCTTTGCATGAATCACCGGCACTATAGAAGTTGCTAATAATAGGCCCTACTATATTGTCTAATGAGGTTTTTTATTGTTCATCTAAGCATCACAAATACAACAGGGACCAGAAAATACTTAACTGATAAACAAGACGTTTGTTCATACTGAATGTGCTTTTAATTTCAGATATGCATTGAACTCAATTCGTATATAAAGCAAAGATCTTAAGAGTCTAGACTATGTGGACCTACACTACCCTGAACAAAATGCAGGTGGGTGATTAGTAAAGGCAACAGTTACAAAGCAATTTTTACATTAAACAGCACTTTTATGGAAAATTAACACCCGAGACTTAACAATCAACATTGGTTAACGCCAGTAGTGTAGTCCTAAAAATGAAGTGGGGGAACGCCTGGATATTGAAGTAAGCAAAAAGTGCCATCTTGCAAGAATTTTGCATAGTGTGAGAAAAAAGTGGGGAACGGCGTTCCCCACGTCCCCCCCCCACTACACCACTGGTTAACGCAGAGTACAACAACTGAAGTTGGCGAAGAATTACTACGAAGTACTGGAAACATTCCATCAATTGAGCAATTTTTTACATTAAACAACACTTTTATGGAAAATGAACACTTAAAAGTGACTTAATACTCAACATTGGGTTTAACACAACGTACAAGAACTGAATCATCTAGCTTCTCTTGGCCTCTGCGGCTTTTGATTCGGTGTAGTACTTGAACTGTTCCTTCAAATGAGCGATCGACTGCTCGCCGAGAATCTTTTGGTCACGAGTACGAGCGTTAACCGTTCCATTCCGCTCTTCTTTCTCACCCACAACTGTTGAAAAATGACAAGACATATTCATTTATTTTGCGCCTTTGACTGCAGCATTTGACTCATTGAAGGCGCTTCCAGCTACGCTTCGCAAATCGAAAACCTACGGCTTATCTGACGAATCTATAAACAATCCTTGCCATTCTCTATTCAGAAAACATTAACTATAATAACGAAACATAGGGAAGATTACTGGAGACAAAAAAACATAATTTTGGGGGCTTCTCTCATTGTTTAGGTGGTGGATCTCATAGTTTAGGTGGTAGATCTCATAGTTTAGGTCGTGGATCTCATAGTTTAGGTGGTAGATCTCATAGTTTAGGTGGTGGATCTCATAGTTTAGGTGGTAGATCTCATAGTTTAGGTCGTGGATCTCATAGTTTAGGTTAGATCTCATAGTTTAGGTAGTGGATCTCATAGTTTAGGTTAGATCTCATAGTTTAGGTGGTGGATCTCATAGTTTAGGTGGTAGATCTCATAGTTTAGGTCGTGGATCTCATAGTTTAGGTGGTAGATCTCATAGTTTAGGTGGTGGATCTCATAGTTTAGGTGGTAGATCTCATAGTTTAGGTAGTGGATCTCATAGTTTAGGTGGTGAGATCTCATAGTTTATTGGGTAGTTTTAGGTTGGATCTCATAGTTTAGGTGGTGGATCTCATAGTTTAGGTGGTAGATCATGGTTTCGAGGGAGTGGATCTAGTTTAAGGTGAGGTCATGGTTTAGGTCGTGGATCTCATAGTTTAGGTGGTAGATCTCATAGTTTAGGTGGTGGATCTCATAGTTTAGGTGGTAGATCTCATAGTTTAGGTCGTGGATCTCATAGTTTAGGTAGTAGATCTCATAGTTTAGGTGAGTGGATCTCATAGTTTAGGTGGTAGATCTCATAGTTTAGGTCGTGGATCTCATAGTTTAGGTGGTAGATCTCATAGTTTAGGTAGTGGATCTCATAGTTTAGGTGGTAGATCTCATAGTTTAGGTCGTGGATCTCATAGTTT